>JBAMBO010002429.1:0-39816 GCA_037044535.1 Lordiphosa magnipectinata
ACATTATTCATAAAAAATTACAACATTTGTTTGCCAAAAATGATAATTTTTCACTGTGAATATGCTTATTGTTCAGTATTTGGCTCAAAGGACCAAGTAAAGTAGTCTCTCTTTACCGCTTAGTGTTATCCTAATTACATTATTATTTGAGCGTCCATTACTGTTTAACATAAGGATACTTATACTTTTCCCATTTCATGGCTCTTTTTTTGGGGTATTTCAAAATGCCAATATTAAAATTTTTGATTTAGTTATTAAGTTAAATCAATTTTTGCTGCTTTTTAAAGAAAAAAATTTTTTGTCATAGAAATTTTCACACAAGTTTTAGTTTTCAGCCAAGTTTTAGGAAAAGTTTTTGCACATAAGTTTTATGTGCATTTAATGTGTATAGTTTTAGCAAGTCCTCAGGTCATATGACAAGATGACAACCGCAATGAAATGGAGGACACACAGAGAGAGATAGAGAGAGAAAGGAGTGGGTAAATAACAAATCAAAATGTTATAATTGAATTTTGTAGCAAAATTGTGTGGTTGATATTAAGAACAATTTCAAAACAGTTGAGGGAGTGCGAGAATTGGCTTTCATTGTGTTTTATTTGACAACGCAAAAAAGTTGAAAAAACACACACACACAGGCAGAGGGGCAGACAGATAGACATTGTTTTTCTTTTTTGCTTACATGACTTGCCAGAAGAAGTGGGAGGATTGTCGCACAAATTTCATTTGATTTATTTGCCAGTTTTCTTTTCAATTCGTTTATTTTCCTACCCCATTTGGCAATTTTCTGTAAATCAAATCACAATGGAAACGTGCAACAAATTCCGTTGCATACTTTGGTGCGTCTTTAAAGTTAGTTTCCACCCCTCCCCCGCCCATCACATGCTATCATTTTAATTGGCCAACTCTGGATTCAGCCTAAGCTCATTATAATTATCCAATCAATGCGAGAGGCGTTCACAAAAGAACAACAGTAAATCCCGCAGAGGATCTGCAGAGCAAAGTTACTTGGCCAACACGCTGATTTATTTACTGAAAACAAAGAAAAGGAACACAAAAAAAAAAAATAAAAACCAAACGAAACGAAACGAAAAAGAAGAAGACAAGGCAGTAGAGTAATAATAATGCGTAATAATGAAGACCAGAGTCAGAGGCCGGAGGTGGCCAAGGGACATTCACACAAACGGAAACGGAAGTGAGCTCAACGAGCATTGGAGATGGCGGAGACAGCCCGAGGACTAGGCAAGGCAAAGTTCTCAGGTAATTATGGCCTAAAAGCGCAATTTTTTTTTCTTCTTTTTTTTCTGCTTCACACACACACGTGCACGCACACTTATACATATTTGAGTACTTTGCCGTTTGTTTATTGACACACGCACAACTTTCAGTTCAGTTCAGTTAGCTGTTCTACTTAATGTAATTAGACTAAATTGCTTTTTAAGTGCAACAGCAAGAAAACAAACAAAGAAAGAGACAAGAGCCAGACGGTTACATAACGCTTTTCCAGTAGGAACAGCAAGAGGTAAGAGTCCCGTGGGGGGGGGGGGGGGGGAGGTAAGTTGCATTGTCATGGGTTTTTTTTCTCAAGTTGTAGTTTGCTTTCATGTCTTTCTGCTTTGTTTTGTTGGTTGTCTGTTTTAAACGTGTTTCTTTTTACTCTTCGCTTGCCTATTATGTCGCTTCTCTTAGGACTCTGTTCTTTGTTGTGGGGAAAAAGAAAAGGCAGATCCATCTATTCACTTATTTACTACGTACCACTTTTATTATTGGGCCCAGCTTTCCTGTCTTTCTTCTTTTCTCCCTTCCACCTTTCTTTTTGCGAATTCTCTTTTTTTCTCAGTTTTTCGTCGCTTCCTTGTTATCAATTGCTTCTTTTATTACTTGCCTTCATTCTACTTTCAGCTTTAATTCTTCTTCCATCTTGCTGTCTTATTCTTTCTTTATTCCTTTGCTTTCATCTTTCTCTTCTTCCAACTTTTCGTTTTGTCAATGCTCTTTTTTCTCATTTTTTTCGTCGCCATTTACTTGCCTTCATTCTACTATCAGCTTCAATTCTTCTTCCATCTTTCTGTCTTAATCTGTTTTCATTCCTTTGCTTTCTTCTTTCTCTGTATTTAATTTTTGCGTCTTCCTGCATTCTTCTGCTTCTTCCTACTTCCTTTTAGCAAATTCTTTTTTTCTTAGTTTTTCGTCGCTTCTGTGTGCTCTTTCTTACTTTACTTCATTCTCATTTCTTTCTCTGCTTTTTTTTCATATTGCTTGCTTATTTCTACTTCCCTGAGGGAAGTTCCCTCCTTAATAGTTCTCATTGTGCTCCGATTTTCTGAGCTACTGCCATCCGCCATATTTTATTCTTCCTGTATAACTCTTTTCGTCATACTTTTCATAGTTCTCATATTCTTTAGTTTTCCTTCTTTCTGGATTTCTTTCTTTTCCCTTCGTTTATGTTTTTCTTCCTTTTGGTTTCCATTATCCTTCCATCTTTGCTTTATTATTGCTTTATTTATACCATTCACTTTTCGGTAGCTCCATTATTTCTTCATCTTGCTCTCAATCTTTCTTGCTTCAATCGTCTTTCCTTTCGTATATATTTATTTATTCTGCTTTCCTTCCATCTTCATTCCTTTCTTCTTTGCTTCTTTCTTTATATACCTTCACTCAATCCTTCCTCGTTTTTCATTCTGCCTTCTTGTTTCTTCCTTCATTCCTTTCCTCCTCGTTCCTTCCTTCTTTCTTCATTCCTTTAAGCCTCATTCCTACCTTCGTTCCTTTCTTTTTGGTTGCTTCCTTCTTCCTGTCCATCCTTCCTTGCTTCATCTCTTCCTTCCATTCTTCTTCCTTCCATCCTTCCTTCCGTCCTTCCTTCCTTATTCCTTCGTTCCATCCTTACTTCCTTCCTTACTTCCTTCCTTACTATCCATCCTTCCTTCCATCCTTCCATCCTTCCATCCTTCCTTCCTTCCATCCTTCCTTCGTTCTTTCTTCGTTCCTTCTTCCTTCTTTCTTCCTTCCTTCTTCCTTCTTTCTTCCTTCCTTCGTCCTTCCTTCTTCCATCTCTCTTCCTTCTTCCTTCCTTCTTTCGTACCTTCTTCCTTCCTTCCTTCTTCTTTCCTACTACGTTCCTCATTCCTTCTTCCTTCCTTTCTTCCTTCATTCCTTCCTTCTTCCTTCCTTCCTTCTTCTTTCCATCCTTCCTCCTTCCTTCTTCTTTGGCTTTCCTTTCTTCCTTCTTATACCGGTTGCAGCGGGTACATTAAATGGTTTGTGAAGATGCTTGCTAACGCAGTAGTAAGGATGCGATCGTACCATAGCACTTAATCGTCTTATATGTTGTTGTCAGTTGAGCGGCTTTCAAGAAATTTCCTATTTATGTAGGGATTTTTATGTAATCCATTGCCAGAATCTTTTGAACGATTCCTTAACAGTGTTAGAAAGTACCTGAATTCAAATTTGGTGTACCTTTTAACATATCTTGTCTTTTTTCAGGGATGCAAACCGCTAGGATATAGGGACTGGTTGGGTTCAGTGGTTTACACAGTTTGTAAACCGGCAGCTCGGTTCATTAAATAGTTTTTGGAGCTAACTAAACGGCGGTTTGGCTTCGCTTCAGTGGTTCACTCTAAATTTTTTACATATTTTATGGAGGCCTTCCGACTATTATGATATCTTAAGTGAATATTTGACTTTTCGCACATTTCCAGAAAACATTTGAACATTTGAATCCTTATGTAAGTGTCCAAATATATGAAGTCTGATATTTGGTCTTAGTCTAAAAGATTTCACTTCAAAAACAGTGCATTATTCGATTGGACTTATATATGCCAACAGGGTCTGAACAGAAACTATGTATCGGATTGCCTTTGTATATTTGTTGTTAAGAAAAAAAACGACACTTTTGTCAGGAGAAGATGGTATCCTAGACGCTACTCTTCATGAAGAGTTGTTTGTACCCCGACTCATTTCGGAGGGACTCATTTCAAAAGGGCTCGAAAAAGACTCATCAATGTGATTCTTGCTAAAATTATCTTCCAAATGTTAGGATTGAAAATTCAACCTCCCATTCGCCCAAATGTATATGCTACTATCATACTCTCTTAGACTATTTTAAAAACTCAGGGGTTTATTGGCTTGGATTGTGCTATTATTTGATTAAATGACTCAAAACTTTGTTCTTTGCTGAAAGAACTATACGTTCGCTCAACAACAATTGTGATTTATACATACTTTGTTGCCAAGCTCGTGCTTGGTCGACATTGCCGATAGTCAGTAATTGCTGGGAGAAGTCTTTGGCAGATGGATCGTTTGCCGGTTTAGTTTCAGTTGAATTTTACACAGCTTCTAAATATGGTAACTGTTTTCAAGTTATAAAGCTTTGATAGCCTTAAAATATTTTCTGGAAAACTCTTTCAAAGTGGTATGATAAACTTTGGCGTCCATACTGACAGCTTAATGGGATTTCTTGTTCCACTTGTGACCCCCCCAAAAACCAGTGACTCCAATTTATCAATCACTCCCCCTCTCTATGTAACCCGCAATATTTGCTTGCATCTTACAGTAATGCTTATTTTGTTTCTAGGCCCTACCATGTATAGTTATAGTTATTAGTAAATAGTTTAGTCAACCTTCTGGGTCTGTACACGAATGCGCACCATTTTGTAAATGCAATAAATGTATTCATAATTACTTTTTGCTTCCTGTCTGTTTCTATGCTATCTCCTCCGTCAGTTTTAAAGCTATCCTAACCAAACTTGGCACGAAGTCTTTTGGTACAAAGATGCTGCACACTTGTCGGAACCGGCCGGATCGGATGCCTATAGCATATAGCTGCCATAGAAACGATCGGTTGGAAAAGTAGTTTTAGTTTGAAAAACTTTTTTGTTTTCCACGCAAACGCCACCAAACAACGTATTTCTAAGTTTTTTATGCTTATACACAATTCCACCAACTTTGATGAAAATCGGTCAACTATATAGTATAGCTGCCATACAAAAGATAGTTCAGACAATAAGTCTTAGTGGGAAAAACATTTTTGTTTTCAATGCTAACGCTCCCAAACTTGTTACTGATCAATATTATATGTTACCACACAATTCTGCCAAGTTTGATTCAAATCGCATGACTATAGCATATAGCTGCCATAGGAACGATCGGTCAAAAAAGTAGTTTTAGTGAGGAAAACTTTTTTGGTTGCAATGGTAGCGTCTTTATACTTTTCAGTTACGATTATTATAGGTTTGCACACAATTTTTGGAAGTTTGGGTGAAAATCTGATGAATATATCATATAGCTGCCATATAACAAACTGGCAAGCAAATGGTCAAAGTAGTGGCGCCATCTATTGCTGAGTTTGGGAAATAAGTCAGCTAAGATAGTTCGACGAAAATCATTTGAAATCTTAATTTATATAAATTACACGGTGTGACAGTCAAAAAACTTCTGGGATGCGACATAGTGTAGGTTGTAGATATAGTTAAATGTATCATTGTGGCATACCACAAATTTTTCGTGCACGTCAAAATTTGGAATAACGGGTAAAAACCCGTATTTGCGAGGTTGATGGAGTTAAAAAATCATATGTCTTAAACTATGCATCGTACAATAGCATGTAATACGTCGTTGGAAGGAAAAAAGTAGCACCTTTCCAACGGTGTATTACATTGCAATCTCGATAAAAATTAAGGAGGCTACATGTAAAAATACAATGATTTTTTTAGTTTTTTGCGACTTCGCCTTACTTTGAACGAAAATTAATAAGTCAAACTTGTATAAAACTGTTTACTTTTGGTATGCAGTTTCAAAAAACATTTAATTTTGCGCATTTTGCAATTTAGTTTATTAAAATATAGTAGTTTTTGATCGAGTTATTCATTTTTTTAATCAAAAAGCCATTTGCCGATATTTTAGATTCATGATGTGTATTAACCTCCCGCGTAAGTTCAATTTGGCCGAACACGAGTGAAATGAGAGAATTGAGCTTTTCGTATGATACAGTTATTGAATTGAGCTTCTTGTATGATACCGTAACGTGTAACGGTTTCGGTGTTTTTATCGGACCTCAGATTCGAAAGCTAATGAAAAGTGACGATTTCAAGACCAAATTAGACCCTGTTGAAAAACGTGCTTGGGAAAGTTATATTGCGCTCTGTGATAATTTTCTTGGCAATAACAGGAGCGCCGACTATGTTACATTTGTAAACAATGACCGTGTTCAGCAGAACAACTTGCTCCCTGATCAAGTATAAATTTGTAATTATCTTAATACTGAACTCTAGAGATGCGGCATCATAATAGCCAATTTGAAGTATCATGATACAGGAGCATGTATCAAAGAAATAGTACGCTACTTTAAAGTGTTACTGCTCCCTCCAACAGCAGAAACTATTCGATACAACATTTTTTTCTGATACCTGCTCAGGGATCAATTATTCTGCTGAACACGCCCAATTTTTTATGTGCGTACAATGAAATGGGCAGCAACATGTCCATAAAAATCCATTTTTTTGATTCCCACTTGGATTTCTTCCCAGATAATCTGGGCCAGTTCAGCGACGAACAAGGTGAAAGGTTTCACCACGAAATCGCTACTATCGAAAAGCGCTTTGATGGCAAAGAAAAAATCAACATGATGACGAATTACTGCTGGTCACTTAAACGAGAAAGCGATTATGATCAGTTCAAAAGAAAAAGATCGAGTAAACATTTTTAAGTTGCATTTCCAAAAACGTTATAATATAAGTTCAACAAATGTCTTTAAACTGTCACAAAACATGATTAAAAAAATTCAAATTAACTAAAGTAGCTTGAAATGTTTTATTTAAATTTACAGTACCTACTTAGAGACAATCTCATTCTAAAATAAAAATTCTCTATGAATTTTCTATAAAGTGGTCAACAATATTATAGTCGATAGTGCTATAAGGCGCGATTCATCAACATATTGCACAAATTTCGTAATCCGAAAATATACCATAACTTTGCTAATTATTGACTGATTTTAGAAAATAGACTCACGTTTTACTCGTGAAAATGTATTCTTTTTAAATAATAAAACAAGTATAAGGGGTTTCTACCAAAATAGTGTTCAAAAACCTCACCAAAGTCAAAAAAAATTGTAAAAAAATACAAAAAAATTGGTTTACCTAGCAAATACTCCAATAAAGGAAATTAAACCTGTTAAGTCATGTATGGCACGTTTAAAGACCTAAGTTTCTTCTTTCCAAAACTGGTAAAAAAAAAATGAAAATCAGTGGATATTTGACGAAGCTATGGGCGTAAATGTGACCGTATGTGCAAAAAAAGTTTTTTTTTACCGTTATTCAAAATTTCGATGTGATCCAAAAAATTTTAGTATGCCACAAAATTCTATTTAACTGTACCTAAAAAATACGCTATGTCCCGTTCCAGAAGTTTTGTTTTGATTTTTTTTTGTCACAGTGTGTTATACAAGCTGTAAGGGTGTATATTAACTTCGGTCGAACCGAAGTTAGCTTTGCTTTATGTTTCTAATTTCGTTCCTTCCTTTTGTTTTTAACATTTTCGTACCTTTCTTCCCTTTTGCTTACTTTTTTCTTATTTCCAGTCTCTTTGCTGTCTTCTTTCCTTAGATACATCTTTCTTCGTTTTTGCTTCCTTCCTCCTTTCCCCCCTTCCTTCTTTTCTTCCAACTCCCAGAAGGCAGAAAGGCCTCTTTTTCATATAATTTCTATGTTATATTCCTTCCTCCTTTCCTACCTCTTCCTTTTCTTTACTTAATTCTTCCTTCTTCTTCTGCTTCTGTATTATACTTACAATCAGATCAATCAGCATATACACAAAGTCACAGTCAACCATGGCCAACTAACACCTGTTAAACACGCGTTAAGCACCACCACAAGCTATTTGCACTCATAATTGACACGGTAAACCCCTCCACACACACACACAAGTTACAGAGGCGTACGCTGAGCCGTGAAGAGGGATTAAAGCCCTTTTGCAGCTCTTAGGGGTTGCTGCAAGCTAAATGAGTTAATCTTATCGAATTTTAGGTACAAGTTAATTCGGTGATTCGATTAACCCCCTCCCCCACCCCCTCCCGTGAAGTAACCAATAACTTATCAATGGGGGGGGAAAATCAATCAATATAGACCACGCATTAAGAAACCAAACTCATTAAACGCCATTGAAATAAAATTTCTATAAATTGTAACCCAAGGACAAAGTTTTGATTCAATTTGTTCTTCGTTTTTTTTTTTACTTTGTCAGTGGCGACCCCCCACATTGGCTGCCGTTTAACCCCGCCAACAACCACGCTCATGCAATTTGTTTTAGTTGTGTCCAACTTTTGAAACTTTGTAATTAACATTGTAGAGCGGTTGTCGACGACCTTTTCACAACAATATTTTTATAATAATTAGCTCGACATAACGAACTTTAAGCAGCTGTCAGCAATGAGAGGTTCAAGTTAAAGTTCATGAGTGAATTGGCGTGTGCAGGGAGGAGGGATACACATTCATTGCCTACTTATTGGGGCGATGAGGCGTCAAAATGCAACAGTTTACTATCACAAAAAGAGAGAGAAAGAAAAAAAAAGCAGCACAAACAAGAACTGACAATGAACAACTCTGCAATGCGAAAAGGGAAACAACGAGAGTATAAACAAACAAACAGAAAAATAAAGCAAACTAACTAAAACTATGACTCCAACGAAGTTTCGATACTCTCAAAGAGTTTATTTGGGTCTCTTTTTACTTGACATTTGACACCAGAGTAGCTGTTCAAGATGACGTCTGCGTAAAAGCTTTAAATTGTTTTTTAAATTATTTTCAAATTGGCACTCAAACTGTTCCTTTTGTTTGCATTGTTTCTAAGCTCTTTCATTGAATTCTCTTAGAATGTATAAAGCAAGTCCCAGTGCCAACTTACCCAGCTGGCTTCAAAACCATTTGCCTAGTTAACTCTCTACTTTTTTCTTCCATTTTGTTTGTGTTTTGTGTACTTCTTCTTTTTTTTTTGCTTTTCCCTCCTCCATGTTTTGTGTGGTCAAAAGCGTTGAGGCAACAAACTGAATGACAAAAGCCTGACAATGGCGTTGGTAAAAGGATAAAGCGTAAATGAGTTGACCGACCAGCCACAAAACAGAACGGAACAAAGCATTAGAACAAAAACTATTAAAAGCCAATGGACAACAGCTGACTGGCAACTAAAATTTAGCAGCTCAGATATTAATTACAAGCCATATACAAAAACAAAATACAAGTCTAGTGTGCCCGTGTGGGCGCTCCCTTTTTTTTTTTTGCAACCACAAAAACGGCGACAATGTTGAACCAACCAACCCCTCGAGGCTTATATGGGGAAATGGAAATGGACAACAACACAATGAACAAGGCAACACACCTTTTTTTTTTTTTTGTCATCCCTCCCCCCGCCCATGCGAGTGTGTGTGTGTGTGGCCAGATGACAAACGGAAATATACAGCGGATATATTGATTGTCCCGGGGAGGTTGAGCGAGGCAATGCTCGGCCAATGTCCTTTTAAAAAACAAATTTTAATTTTCTGTTATTTATTTTGATATTATTACGAGCAAAGGGACCAGTTTCCTGCCTTCCCCAAGGGCTAAAGCCAGATGCTTTAGCTTAAAGTTGGAATATTTATAGTTTAAATAGATAAAATGACATTGGGAAGCTAGATTTAGAAAAAGTTGCTGCATATTGTAGTCCGCTGGACACATGCTGCTGACTCTGTCATAAAGTAACAACAGACGCATAGTTTCAAAATGACAGCCTTATTGACCTGGTACAAAAATATTTGATAATTTGATTCAATGCACATTGGGCGATTTTCCCAAAAAAGTGGCATAAAGTCAAAAAATGTATGGTAGAATATTAAAAAAACCTTGTTATTTATTAATAGTAAACACTTCAGGAAGCTTAAAAAAATTTTTGTTTTTTGCTGGGTGGCAACTCTCTTTATGTGGCAGCCTCTTAAAGTCAGCTGATGGCAAGCAGCTTTCGATTGTAAAAGTTACCGCGAAAATTTTACTTCTGCAATTGATCAGTGTGCGTATGTTTTTATGCAGTTTAATATATATATTTAGTATGGAAAACAAAGATCAAGGTATATATAATCTGTATGTTATGGCAAAAGTACATAAATATTTGTGTTGTTGTTTTTGTCCAGTGTTGTTGTTGGTTGTATTTGAACTAAAATTTTAACAATTGTAATCGTGTTCCGTGAAGTATTTCTATATCAAGAGCAAGCCAGAGCAGGCAACTAATAATGGCAAGTTACTAACTTAAATGTCTATTTTCATTTGGTAAAAATCTCATTTCCCCGTTTTCCCCCGTTTATACAAAAAATGCACTTGTAGTTGTTGTTGCGATTACCAACAGCGAGCTTGCCGATATTTGGAACGGCAACAATCGTAACGTCGTTTATTTTAACAAAAATAAATAAAGATGATTTGAGCATATCGCACATGAATACAATAGAAGCCAAAGTATCAATTTTTGTAAAACATATTAAACGGTATTTACGCAAACATCACGCAGATCTGGATAAAATTAAGTCGATTTACTCAGAATGGTTTTCAAAAAGTTTTGAAATACGAATCGATATGGAGGATACCAAAAATTCATCACCTTCCAAAATAGGACGCCCTAAATTAGGGTATACAGAGGCCGGGTCAAGGCTTCGAAGGAAAATGGCTCTAGAAGTTGCCATAGCAAATGACTTGTCAACTCCTTTACTTCTGCATGCAGCCTCAACATCTGCGCGAAAAAGAAAAAATAATGAAGCAGTCGGCGTGCAGCAGGAAGTCAATATAGAAAAAAAAATTAAGAATGTGTCAAACAAAGAGCCTTTAAAAATGTCAAATAATGTAGCCTTAGCCTATATATTGGAAAATGGGCTAACAAAACAACAATATATTAATACTAAGAAACTAAATAAGGCGTACGGGAACGACATATATCCTGGTTATGATGCAATAAAACAAACGAAGATGCAGTGCAGACCAACAGGAGTACAAATTACAGAATCTGTTGCAAAGGTTTCTTTGCAGGATTTGCTAAGCCATACGGCTGAACGAATTTTAATTTTACAAAAGGAAGTTTTGGAACAAATGGAAAATGTTACAGAGTGCACACTTATTGCATGCTATGGATTTGATGGGTCGACCGGTCAAAGTTCCTATAAACAGAAATTCGATTTTGATGAACCCGATTCTTCCGACAGTTCTCTATTCGTGGCAACTATGATTCCAATAAGATTAGTGGATTCTTTAAATCGTTTAATTTGGGTAAACAAAAGCCCCCAGTCTGTACGCTTCTGAAGGCCGATTAAAATTGAATACGCTAAAGAAAGCATTGCAAAAATCCAAGAAGAAAAGCATAATTTAGATATGCAAGTAGCAAACTTGCAAAATTTTAAATCACATAGCGCAAACATTTCTGTTAATTTTAAAACATATATGACATTGATTGACGGCAAGGTACTTAATGTTTTAACAAATACGAAATCTACGCAATGTTGTCCTATATGTGCTATAAATCCAAAAGCGCTTATGCACATTAATGATTTCAGTTCTAAAATTTTTAAACCTAAACCTGACTCTTTGAAATACGGCGTTAGTCCGTTACACGCCTGGATCAGGTTTATGGAATTCGTTTTAAACATATCATATCGAATCGATATTAAAACTTGGCACGTAAAAGGAGAGAATAAAAACAAAATGATATCGCGGAAGAAGGAAATCCAACAAAGAATATGGAAGGAAATGGGATTACATATTAGCATACCAAAACAGAATGGATCTGGTAACAGCAACGATGGGAATACGGCGAGGCGAATCTTTGCAAATACCAAACTTTTTGCAGAAATCACATTGTTTGACGAGGTCCTATTAAATAAATTCCACCATTTATTAATAGCAATTTCGTGTGAATTTGCCATAAACACAGACAAATTTCGAAGTTTTTGCAACGATTATGATAACATCAATGAATATTCGTTCGTTTTAGATGAGGAAGATTTTTAACTGCTTATTTGTAAAGTTTTTAATAATATAACTACATACATGAATAAAAATTTGTTATCTTTTTTATTTAATATTATGTATAAGTATAATAAAATAAAGCTTTTTATTTTGTTTCAATTTTAGTTGAACATTTATAATTTTTTCTTAAATAAATGCACTTATTAGTGGCGGCCTACACATATGCGGAAAAAAAGGAGTGACCCAATTGTCGAAAAAAAAAATCCGAAATTAGAGTTAAATATAACGAACATTTAAAAAAAAAATTATGTCTCTAGCTTTATTTTTAGACTTTATGCCGCCAAAATCGACAAATCGCCCATAGTGCAATGTGCCAAAATGAAGGGGAAGCTAAGTGGGCGGAAGATCACGGCAATGGCTAAGCCTTCCCAGAGAAACTTTTATCTGAATCTTATGAAATGTTTGACAAAATTGACTATTGAGTATCAAATTCTCTTTAATACTCCAAGTATCAAATGGATATTTTCGAAAGTATTAAAATGATATTTGAAGGATATCAAATTGATGCCAGCTTGTATCAGATTGACACTTTTTTGTATTAATTTCGTAGTATCAATTTGATGCTAGGTCCTATCAATGTGATATTTCAATTGTTAAACTCTTAGTATCATTTTGAAACTAGCTTTTATCAATTTAATATTTTTTATTATCAAGTTTGTAGCACCTATTCAATCACCACCAAAAACTTTTTACTTTTATTTTGAACTCTTACAACATGTACTTTATTTACACTAATGAAATGAAATCGTCAGGAGTGGGCACTTCACTATGTTAAACATTGTTCTCTCACTCTTCAGGGTCTGTGACCACGCGGATGTGGTTTAAACAAAAGTCACTGAAATGGTGTGCTTCATGCTGGATCTGATACATGTAGAGCAGGGGAGACCCTGAGTAAAACACGCAAAATCGCCTTTTCTATAGCTGCCTTCGTTTCGAACCTCTCGCATTGTTCGTCATCTTGCGGCATGGTATATGTCCTGTCTGAAAATTTGGTTTGTAGTTTAATTGTATATACTTAGCTGCTTCAATTTACCTAGTAAATGTATCTATTCGTGCTCCATATACGTATTGAAGTCCATTTATTTACCTTCAACACGTCGTCTATGAAAGTGTCTTTCACAGCATTTACTTTTAACTAAGTGCTGATGTGTTGGCGCAACACTTAACACTAAATGTAATACGTCAAGCATCGCCAGCTGCGACATTCGGGATGCTTTGTTGTACAATTCATACATTCTTCGAATTTCCGCACTTAAATTCGTTGACATTAGTTTCAATTTAATACTTTTGCGTATCAAGTTAATATTCTAAGTTTCAATTTAATACGCAAAATATCAATTTAATACTCTCTAGGTTTAAATTGATACAAAGGAAATGATACTTGTTTCAATTTGAGACACCGCGTATCAAATTGATATTGATACAAATTTTTTTGGGTGTATAGTCGATGTATGTGATGGTTTGGTGGGAAGTCGACTATGATGGGGTCACCAGAGTTCATTTTTGTAAAAAAGCAGTCAAAATTTTGGCGATAGTTTATCAATCCGACGTTTTGAAGCCTCCTTCAAGGCAAAATCCATATTTCACTTTATGGGAGGAAAACTAGATTCTTACTCAAAATTTGTATGGGAACTGTGAAAAGGCTACTTAATACAATATAGAATTTATAATATACATGTAGACTACCAGATATTAAACGCCCTATCCACTTTACCAAAGTGACTTACTTTAGCAAATCATTTGACAGAGTCGGACTACATGCAGTCATCGACGAGCTAGTAGAATGGAAAATTAGTCACAAAATCATTAAGTATGTAATGATGTCTCCATAGGACAACATCTCTCTAAAACCCATCCACTATCCAATGGTATTCCTCAAAGGCTTTCCTTTGTCAGTCGTACTCTTTCTTATAGCTTTTAGCCATCGACAAACAATTCTCATTCTCATGCCTACGCCGACGATTACATCTTTCAAAAAAATTGGAAATTCGACCTCCCTATACATAGACCCTCTTCTCATTGACATACAATCATGGTGCGATTTATTCTTGCAAAAGTGTAAGCACCTACACATTTGTAGAAAACACCACTGCAATATATCTGTATCCGCTGCTCTTACCCCAATAGAAAATGTAATTGAACTTAGAATCTTAGGTATCATATTTAATAGAAGATATCACATCTTATCAATTCCCTCTCCAATAAACTCAACATAATTAAATGCCTATCTAGCTAGAAATTGCAGTGCAACCACCACCTGACTGCGTAAGACTAATGAAAATCTGTATCCAGAGTATGATCTATAGTATGGGCTATACATGGTTCAGATTGCTCAATTCCTGCTCATTCATGTTTCGACAATCGACATCAGATGAAATTAATTGACACAACTGCGTTTTTATATGTTAAAACTAGATGAATTTGGCTACTTTCTTTTGTATACTAGTTCTTAAGACTATACAGAATCAGAAAAAAATTAGAAAAAAAAAGGTGTGAGTATCGTTAACACTCACGAGGCTTTGATGTGAAACACGATGCTGAATTTAAGGGTTTAGTTTCAAAATCATAAGCTCTCTCAATGGTATGTAAATCAGCAATGGCAATCTTTTAAAAGAAGAAAACTAACAAGGAGTGGAAATATTAACAACAATAACACTTGCTGCTGTGTTCTTTCCTTTTTTTTTTAATGTCTTATTTATTGTGCTGATCCATAGATAAATAAAAACAACAGCAGCAAGTCAATGTCACTGTTTAGTCACTGTTTAGTTCCTTTATAGTCACTTTCAAGTCACTGTTTGGTCACTGTTTAGTCACTGTTTAGTCACTATTTAGTCACTATTAGTCACTGTTAGGTCACTGCTTAGTCACTGTCTAGTTCACTGTTATAGTCACTGTTTAGTCACAGTTTAGTCACTGTCAAGTCATTGTCTAGTCACGGCTTAGTAACTGTTTAGTCACAGTTTAGTCACTGTTAGGTCACTGTTTAGTTTCTTTATAGTCACTTTTAAGTCACAGTTTAGTCACTGTTTGGTCACTGTTCAGTCATTGCCAAGTCACTGTTTAGCCACTGTTTAGTCACAGTTTAGTCACTGTTTGGTCACTGTTTAGCCACTATGAAACCACTGCCTCCACAAAACAACAGCAAAAAATATGCATCAGATGACGCTGAAATCAAATTTTACTCCTACTAAAATCTTTCGTACCGAAATTAAAGATGTTTCACATCAAAAATTTTACCATATACAGAAATTCCATTTTTTTTTTGTTTGCAAATTAAGTGAAAAATTTACATTTTTTGCTTGTGTCAAAACACTTTTTTGACATACTGTACAAATGTTTATGGTCTGCATGTCACAACCAAAAGAAATTACAATTTGATTGTATATTTTGTATATTTCATTTGAAGGATCGTATCGTTCGTTAATTGGGGAGGCTGACGAGCACAAGGCAGCTCGTGTCCAATTTAAAGAATTTTTAAAAATGCGCGCACTCGCGCTCAGATTCCGATAGATCGATACACATTTCACAAGGTTGCCACCTTTTTCTCCTCATCACTAACCAGTGATGTCCACTTTTGGGGAAGAAGAAAAGCTAGTTTAGGGAGGATATGAAACCAAGCTAAATTGTTCAAAAAAAAAGCTAACCAAAAAGCGAATGTTTTTTTTTTCAGTATTTATTCCATATTTTCTTCAAGAATACTCATAATTTCGCTCACACAACACATGTTTGATAATTGTCAGATTTCGTGACCGCAATTAAAAAAAATGGATGCAAAAATAAACAAAAAAAACCATACAAAAGTCATTTGGAGAACTTTACGAAGAACAAACAAGCGGCTTTAATCAAAGCGATCGAGTCTCAATCCATTTTATGGGATTTGACTAACAAAAAGCATTTCGATACCCGCAGCTGCATCACTTGTGGCGGAGAATCCTTCTCTGTGTGCTTCTCCCGGCATGCCATTTGCCCAATGTATGCATTCCAACCGAGTCTCCACAGCCCACGGAACGGCCCTACAGCTAACGGCCAAGCAGCCCTAAGCTGAAGTCTTCACAGCCCATTATGGTAGTGGCTCCTTCGACTGTTGTGGCCACCTTTAAATGCGTATACACCTAGTTTATGCTCCTCTAATACGCCCGGCGAGTATGATTCGCCTCCAGTCTATGAAGCTGGCTGTGGCTATGAATATTGCCTCTGGTTTAATATGCGGCCCAGCAATTTTAATCTCCAGATGCGTTTTGTGTTGTCGTTATAGCAGTATGTCTAAGTGGCTAAGCTTCTACCATGAAATAGACCATGGCATTAGCACAGACAGCTCAATTTCCCCTAGTGACTTGCATTTTAAATTTTATACATTATATGAATTAGCCCGCTTATTTTTTATACACACAACAGCTGATTTCTGTCTGTTGCCTGGTCACACTATATTGTCTCCGCAAAAATTGTCAGCGTCTCCATACTACGCTTTAGGTGTGACCAGATAACCTGCAGAAAATGACAAAAACACTGTCAAACATAACAAAAATCAGAAACAAAATCAAAATCAACCTCGTCTAACTGTTTCCATACAAAACAAATAGACTGCTTTTACATTTTGTGATTTCAATACAGAGAACCCCAGGTACATCTTATGTGCTTGCCACTAATTTACCTTTAATACTTCATATGTGTATATGTTTGTTTAACATATTTCAGTGCTTAAGCGAATGTTATGTAGTGGTCGCAGACAAATTTACGGAAGAAATCGATGAGAAATCACAGATTTCCTTATAAATATAAAATAATATAACGCGGATGAGTAGTTATTGGGATTGGAGAAGCAGAAATTTAAATGGAAGGAAGAATTTGTTAGGCAAGATGAAACTAAAGCCAATGGAAATAATTAACTAAATACATATAATAATAATGCAGCTCGAATATAAAAATATGCAATAGTGCTTAATGTATTTATAAAAATTTGTTTAATAATATAAAAAACAGCAGGAATGTAAGCCGATTGGGAATTATGACTGGTTCTGTTCAGTGTTTTATAGAGGTTTTAATCAAACGATTCGGTCTCTAACACAGTTTTTGAGGCAAATTAAACCGCGGTTTCTCTCAATTTTCGCGCTTTATACTTTCCAGATAGACATTTATCACCTTAAACTTTCATTTTCGAAATTAAGATTGTAAAAACATTTAAATATCTTAAGCACGTTGAGAACGGTGCGGTTTTTATGGGATTTTCAGCCACCATCCGAGTATAATCAGTACCAATATCTTTAAAAACGTTATTCAGAATCCAATCTGCAACGGCATGAGGGGCAGTTGCAGAAGATGGACAAAATCTAATGTGGAAACACGCACCCGATTGCAACAAGATAGATTGATGGTCCTTTAAGACTAAGTTGGAAAACTATTCATCGTAACGATGCAAGTGTTTTCGCATAGCTGAGTTTTGTACTACATTTTTGCCACAAAATTGTCTACGAAATGAAACGAATCGATCCGTTTTCTTTCCACATTTTCCGGTGTTTATTAAAATGTATTTTATTTTGTTTTTATATTCGATTCGATATTTGATTTTGATTTTGTGTCACAGTTTTCTTGTCATTTTCTGCAGGTTATCTGGTCATATCGAAATTAAAATCAGAATCATAATCAAAATCACTGGCAGGAACACCCCTATTGTTTTTGCTGATTGTAGTGATACATAATTGCTACTTGCAAATGTAAATTAGTGAGAAAAACTTTTTTGTTTTCAATGCCAACGCCCCCAAACCTCGTATTTATCAGTTTTCTATGCTTTTACATAATTCCACCAAGTATGATGAAAATCGGACAATTATATAGTACAGCTGCCATACAAAAAATAGGTCTGAAAAAGAGTTTTAGTAGGAAAAACTTTTTTGTTTTCAATGCGAACGCCCCCAAACCTCGTATTAAGCAGTTTTCTATGCTTTAACATAATTTCACCAAGTATGATGAAAATCGGACAATTACATAGTACAGCTGCCATACAAAAAATAGGTCTGAAAAAAAGTTTTGGTAGGAAAAACTTTTTTGTTTTCAATGCCAACGCCCCCAAACCTCGTATTAAGCAGTTTTCTATGCTTTAACATAATTTCACCAAGTATGATGAAAATCGGACAATTATATAGTACAGCTGCCATACAAAAAATAGGTCTGAAAAAAAGTTTTAGTAGGAACAACTTTTTTGTTTTCTATGCTATCGCTGTCAAACTTGTTATTAGTCAATATTATATGCTACCACACAATTTGTCCAATTTTGATCAAAATCGGATGACTATAGCATATAGCTGCCATAGGAACGATCGGTCAAAGAACTAGTTTTAGTGAGAAAAACTTTATTTGTTTTCAATGCAAACGCCCCCAAACCTCATATTTATCAGTTTTCTTTGCTTTTACATAATTTCATCAAGTATGATGAAAATCGGACGCCAAATGAGTACTTGTGTTTACATTGAATAGTACTCATTCCTGTGACACATGATTTCTGTGACAAGACATTGGCAGTTCACATTGCGCTGTGCCACTGTGACACTGAAATGTGAAGCACTGTGTAATGCCCCAATGTGAACGCAGCATAACACATACCTAAGACTATCGATAAAGCGCCCATCCCTAGCAAAAGCCAAGCGGCTTCTGGCGTCTTTTTCTGGTTTGGTGTTGGTTTCATTTACAACAAGTTGTGCAGGCGCAGCAAAAAAAAGGTGTTTTACCGTAAAGTAAGTTTAATTTATAATAATTTATAATAATAATGGAGTTTAAAGAATGCCAAAACAATGTTAATCTACCTGCTGAGACATTGGCAAAACAGATAACTTTACTTTGGCCAGATATGGCCAGCCACCATGTACAAGGCTACATATGAAATTCGTGCTTGATCTACTTAATTATGAACCAGTTAGTAGCTCGGGAAGACTACGCACACCATGGTTAGAGTGAACACTTGGCCTTTGCACACGTAAGAACGCCAAGCGTCTTTGTCCAAGTCCATGTGCTTCTTCCGCCATGTTAGGTTAGGGAGAATGAAGAAGCAGGAAGCCGCAAAATTTTTGCATTTTTTTTTTGTGTTGACTTTTTTGGTTTGAAAATTAAACAAATAAATTTCTTCCTCGCAGATATGGCCACTTCAGTTGAGATTACCTTACCGCAGTCTTTGGATAATGAAGACAATTTGATGTTATGTAAGATCTGTGCCGAATTGTTCGGGAATTGGGAGGAATGCGTGGCTCACGAACTGCTCAAACACACAGATGATTTACTTAAGCAGCCAAGTAAACGTTTCAGTGCCATCCAGAAGCTATTCGCCAGTCCAGAAATTGAATCTGAACCTAACAAGCTGGAGGAGCTGCTCGAACAGGCTACATCTGATGAACAAAAGTTGTGCACTATATTGGACTTCTATGCTAATGACGCTGACAGCCTTAAGAACTGCTTTGATCAGTTAAGCAAGTGCATTGAGCAGGAGATGGAAGGTTTGGTGACAGTGATTCCATATGGTTCACTTACAACTGGTCTGTCTCTGAAGGGTAAGTAATATTTCTATATCAGAGCCTTTTTATGTAACTCTCTTCTAATTTCAGACAGCGACATAGACTTGCATCTGCAGTTGAATCAGAATCACAGCCAATCTACCAGCTTGGACCAAACGACACTCTATGATATGGTATACAACATGCTAGTTGGTAACAAATGCTTTTCCCAAGTATTTGCCATTCGTACTGCTCGCGTACCAATAATTCAATGCAGGCATCAGTTGACCAAACTCAGCGTCGACATCAACGTGTCCCATCCGCATAGCATACAAAACACTATATTTCTCAGCGATCTGATGAAACTGGATCCTCTGATAAAAAAGTTCTTCATGTTCCTGAAGATCTGGTCGAAACAACATAAAATCATTCGACGAGGCCGTATGACTAGCTACTGTCTGAACACTTTAATCATATATTTTATGCAACAACGTCAATTGCTGCCACCCGTGAGTGAACTGCAGTCCAAGTGTGCCCCCAAAGTGGTGTCTGGCATTAATTATGCTTTTGATTTGGATTTGGTAAAGCCCCTACCGGATGGAATCGAATTTGTGCCACTGCTTGCTGATTTTTTCAAGCTTTATAGCAACTTCAATTATGACCAGAATATGATATGTCCTTTTCTGGGTCGTTCCCTGAAAAGGGAAACCTTCTTAACATCAACTATACATGTTTTGCCCGAATATGAAAAGCAGCTGGCCATTGAAGGAGCTGAGCCATTGCAGATTAACAGTTGTGCTTGCGTGCAAGATATTTTTGAGCTAACCAACAATATAGCCCGAAGAATAACAGAAAAGAATCTGTGTTATATAAAACGCAGTTTTGCATTGGCTGCACACGCAACTGAGAATCAGGAGCTGCTCTCCCAGCAGAAGTTATTGGATATCCTGCTGTTCAGCTTGGGCAACGAAGTGATGGAGGAGCGCATCCAGCAGCGGACGGATTATAAGCCGCCCCTGTCTCGCTCCCATATACTGGTGCCCAGTTCCAATGATCTTAAAGCCTTGCGCTCTGGACTCTTGAGGCTAAATTCCAATTTCCAGCAACCTATTCAATATTATTGGCTTTCATGTTATGTGGAAGCAATTAGGGATGTGCTGGCAAAAATCTATGCCTTGGAAATGGTACTGATTGAGTTCAAGTCGATGAGAGACGAGCATCAACCTTACTACTACAAATGGCAAATAAGTACCTCAATGGACACTTGGACGGGACGTACCTTTCAGCATGAGGAAGAACAATCATTTTATGGCCAACAATTGGAGCAGACTGAAGATTTTGTCAGGACTCGCACGGAGAATGACATATATACGGTCGACCTACGTGGTTATCTAATGCTAAGTACCAACTCTGATTATGGAGAAATTCAGCTTGAAGTGGAAGCTATGCCGGACAGTAGACTTGCACTGGCGAAAAATGGTGCTTTGACTAAATTTTTTAAATCATTCAAGAATTTGCTGACTAATTACAGTTTTATGGATAAATTCAACAACTGGCAGCCAATGGCTGATATTTAAAAACTTCAAAACCTTTATCGAAAATCACTTAACTTAATCAATAACTTGTGAAAAATATTTCAAAATTCTGGGTACACGAACCGGTTTTGGAGCTCTTACTTTAAGCAGAGATCAAAACTGCTTCCTCTACACTTAAAAAGTAGTTCTTAAACCTCTTCTTAAGTAATTTTTTTAACCTTTGAACTTTATGTATTCTGTGTGTAGTTCTACCCTAAACACAAATTTTTTTCGATTTTTGAACTTTTTTTTTTTTTTTTGACTAAACTTTACAACTTGAACTATTAAAAAGATTTATGTTTTAAATTACAAATAAAAAACACAAAAAATGGAATTGGATGGTGAAATTTTTATTAAGGCGTACCGTAAGGGGTTTGTTTGTAAACAAAATGTATAGATGATAATCCTTGTAGAGTGTTTATTAAAATTGTCCAGATGTTTGTAACGCATAGAAGAAAGCATCTCCGACCTCATAAAGTATATATATTCTTGATCAGCAGGACAAGCTGAGTTCATATAGCCATGTCCGTCCGTCTGTCCATCTGTTTCTATGCGATCTCCTCCGTCAGTTTTAAAATTTGCACAGTCTTTTTGTATAAAGACGCTGCACATTTATCGGAACCAGCCGGATCGGATGACTATAGCATTTAGCTGGCATAGAAACGATCGGTCGAAGAACTAGTTTTAGTGAGAAAAACTTTTTTGTTTTCAATGCAAACGCCCCCAAACCTCGTATTTATCAGTTTTCTATGCTTTTACATAATTCCACCAAGTATAATGAAAATCGTACAATTATATAGTACAGCTGCCATACAAAAAAAAAAGGTCTGTAAAAAAGTCTTAGTAAGAAAAACTCTTTTGTTTTCAATGCAAACGCCCCCAAACCTCGTATTTATCAGTTTTCAATGCTTTTACATAATTCCACCAAGTATAATGAAAATCGGACAATTATATAGTACAGCTGCCATACAAAAACTAGGTCTGAAAAAAGTCCTAGTGGGAAAAACTTCTTTGTTTTCAATGCAAACGCCCCCAATCCTCGTATTTATTAGTTTTCTATGCTTTTACATAATTCCACCAAGTATGATGATAATCGGACAATTATATAGTACAGCTGCCATACAAAAAATTGGTCTAAAAAAAGTCTTAGTACAAAAAACTTTTTTGTTTTCAATGCTATCGCTCCCAAACTTGTTATTGGCCAATATTACATGCTACCACAGAATTTTGCCAATTTTAATCCACATCGGACAACTATATAGTATGGCTGCCATACAAAAGCTAGGTCTCAAAAAAAGTCTTAGTAGAAAAAACTTTTTTGTTTTGATAATGATAATTACACTATTGCTGTCAAACTTGTTACTGTTCAATATTATATGCTACCACACAATTTTGCCAATTTTAATTTAAATCGGATAACCATAGAATATAGCTGCCATATGAACCATCGGTCGAAAAAGTAGTTCTAGTGAGGAAAACTTTTTTGTTTTCAATGGTAGCGTCTTTATACTATACCCAGCTATAAATATTATCAGTTATCACACAATTTTAGGGAGTTTGGTCAAAATCGAATGAATATATCGCAGACCTGCCATATAACAAATGATCAAAGTAGTGACGCCATCTATTGCTGAGTATGGGAAATAGCTCAGCTAAGAATTTTCTACGAAAATCATTTAAAACCTTAATTTATATACATTATACAAGCTGCAAGGGTATATAAACATCGGCTGGACCGAAATTATTTTTCCTCTATTTTTCACATTACGATTTCGTTAACTTAGGAAACGCTTTCTGTTTAGTCTTCTATTACACTACGGCTGACAGTTTATCATGCGAACCATTCAGGAAAAGTGTATTTAAAACAGACGCTGAAACTTTCCTAAGTGGTTCGCATTAACCATTACTTTCGCATGTCGGGATATCCAGAAAATACGAGCTTTTTATTAAAAAAGCAAAGGTAATGAACGGTCGGCGCTCTTAGTTATTCCAAAGATATGTCTGAAGCCTTTGGCTTGCCGCCCTTAACTTATCTACTCTACTCTATATATAAAACAATGTGTCCTGACTGACTGATTGGCAATCAACGCAGAGCGTAAACGGTAAGAGATAGAATGCTGAGATTTGGACAGGAGTTTCCATTAGTGGTGAAAGTGCGTACTAAGAAGGGGTTTTGGAAAATTTCACCCAGAAAAGTCGGAAGTTTGTATGGGAAAAAATTTGTTATTCATTCGATTGACTTGAAATTTGGTCTGTAAGCATAGTACGCGAAATAATTCGACACGTGTTTTCCCGATTTTGGAAAATGGCCGGAAAATTCAGCATGCTGTTTGTTAGTTCTCAACTCCACAGCTGACAAAGCGGACGCTGTGCTGTTTCCCTGAAGACGAATCCCGAAGGGGTTCGAAATATATTGTAAAACCAAAAATCGTGTGTTATTATTTTATAATGAAGCACGTTAAAAACATTGACCTCGAGCCAGCAATAAACCCCAGTATTCAGCATGCAAGAAATTATTTTTCATCCGATTAGCTTGAAACTCGCTTTGAAAGGATAGAATACGAAATAATTTGAAATGTGATTTTCCAATGTCGGAAAATCTGCCCCCAGGGCGTGAAAATTCGCGGAAAATTCTGTGGGCAAAAAATTTTTTTCATCCGGTTGTTTTGAAACTCGGTTTGTAAGGATAGAATACGAAAAAATTTGAAATGGGGAGGTAACGGTAACGATAACGATAACAATAACGTAACGGTAATGGTGGGTGGGAAGTGGGTAGGAATTGGAGGGAAAGCCCAGCAGCAAAGTCATAACGGGGAAAAGGCAAAGTAGTAAGACGTTGAATTCAAGCCGATGTATGTTTGATTCGCTACGGGAGACACAAATTAAAAAGGCTTTACTGATGCCGGCGCAGCGAAGCGCTAGTAATTTATATAACTTAACGTTTTAAATGATTTTCGTCGAACATTCTCAGCTGAGTTATATCCCAAACTCGGTAATAAATGGCGCCACTACTCTGATCATTTGCTTGCCAGTTTGTTATATGGCAGCTGGAAAGTAAAACGACGCTACAATTGAAAACGACAAAGTTTTTCTCAATAGAACTACTTTTTCGACCGATCGATCCAATGGCAGCTATATGCCATAGTCATCCGATTTGGATCAAAATTGGCAGAATTGTGTGGCAGCATATAATATTGAACAGTAACAAGTTTGGGCGCAATAGCATTAAAAACAAACAAAGTTTTTCCTACTAAAACTTTTTTAAAGAACTATCTTTTCTATGGCAGCTTTACTATATAGTAGTTCGATTTTCATCAAACTTGGTGGAATTTTGTGAAAGCTTAGATAAACACGAGTTTTGGATACATTTGAGTTGAAGTCAAAAAAGTTTTTCTCACTAGAACTACTTTTTCGACCGATAATTCCTATGGCAGCTATATGCTATAGTCATTCAATCCGGCCGGTTCCGACAAATGTGCAGCGTATTTGTACCAAAAGACTTCGTGCAAAGTTTAGTTAAGACAGCTTTTAAACTGACGGAGGAGATAGCACAGAAACAGACGTACGGACAGCCGAGTCGTTATAGCCATGTCCGTCCATATGAACAAACAGATCTCATAAATGGTAAGAGATAGAGGTTTGACATGTATGGTACATATATTTCTTATACTTGCAGGCAGATCAAGTTTATTTTCAATTATTTCCACGCCCCCGAAATTTGGAAAAAACGTCATATTTCCCACAGTTTTGATTATAGATTGTTCGTATCTTTTAGAGATATTTAGTAATCAAAATTATTTATCGATTTGCTGAAGGAATGATAAAGATCGGATGAACGATACTCAAGTTATGAGCAAAAAACGGCCAGTTAACACACCCGACCCCCCCCCCCCCCCCCCCATAACCACAGCATTCCGTTCACCAGAAGCAATCTTACTTAGTGAGAGAGAGAGAAACTTAGAGATGAGCGCGTATAATTCGTGACCAAATGCGAGCTGCGACATTAAGGGTACAGAGTATGTTATAGTCGGGCTTGACCGACTTTCTTTCTTGTTTTTTCATGTTTTATCATTCTTTCCATCCGTTTTTGGAGAACGTCTGCCAACACAATAACTTAAGATAAAGATTCTTTTTTTTTCAGCGCAGCTCTCGCTGGTAATTTGGTATAACGGTTTCAGTGTTGGTGATACCAAACTTGTTAACATCAAATGGGGACATAGAATTGACACATCCACCATAAAACGACAAGTAAACGACAAGAGTAGTCACATCCTGGCACAACTTTAGGTAGGTGGTAGGATTGGCTAAACTTGCGTACTCTGTAGAAGCAACACTAGTACTTCGATTAAAGTACTCCACAATCGCTTTGGCTTTAAAGCGGACAAAGTTAATCTGCTGCAAACCTCTTTGAACGATAAGATTCAATGTAAGCGCAAAGCACAGAATATGGGGACAATTTTACACGGAACAAGTGAACAACTGAACTAGACTCACAGAACAACGCAACACTAGTATCAATACTTACGTTCTCATACAAACAAACTGTCTGTGTAATAACAAATATAAGAAAAGATGAGGAAGGTAAAGGTTTTGGTTAGCTGCGTTGTCTCTTTCTTGCTTGCTCGTTTCGGTACTGTTAACTGGTGATGTTAATAAAGGTAAAAGGGTTACAGCTAAGTGTTTTTAGCGGTTTGGTTTCGATAAAAAGTTAACTTCTTCAATTACAATAAAACAAATATAACATAAATCTTATACATTACAATGTGACTGTTTTAGTGACCTCTTTGAATATCAAACAAAGAACTTTTAGCAGGCTCCAGGTCAATAAGTTATGATTTATGTTCATAACTTTTCCAAAACAAAATGATTGCATTGGGGAAATTCATGAAATAGCTATACGATCAACCAGCCTTCTTTGTGGTGTTATGATCACAAATCATAGCTTATTGACCTAGAGCCTGCTAAAGGTTCTTTCTGTTAAGTTATTAGTATGACCAGACTTACCAATAAAGCAAAGTCCTTAAACAATGCTGGCTTATAGAATGTGACTGTACTTTTGCCCCCCAACCCTGAAGCAAATGTCACTTAATTGCATCAACTATCAATAAAAACCTCTCTTATCGTTATTCTTAGCTTCAACTTAATTGATTGACACACACAACAACAACACACACACACATGCTTCTAATGGCGTTTCGGTTGTGTCTTTTGATAGCTTTTCGTATAAAATGCAAACATAAATGCAAACTGCGCAAGCGATTGAGCTCAAATAAAAGCGCAAAATCTCTCCAATTGAGTTGAAGAAGCGACAGAAAAAGAAAAAAATATAACAAAGTGGGAGGAAATCACACGGGAGTCGTGCGTGGGGCCATTTGCGTTTAGCCAGAATTGCGTTGCCAGGATTTAATGATGACCCAGCCACAGCTTTAAGTGTCCCATTAAAAAGCAAATTGTATATTTTTATGTTTATATTCCATGACGGAACTGCGACACACTGTGGGAGGGGGGGGTGGGCATGTAAATTTCATTTAAGAAAAAGAATTGATGGATTTGACATCAATGAAATGTTACTTTACCAACATTTCTCCTCATCTACATAATCCCCTGCCTAAGCTAAGCTCCTCCCATATTGAACTCTTTGTCCCTTTTTTTTGGGGCTTAAAACTCTCCAAAATAAATTATGTACTGCATTCATATTTGATTTTGTTTCAAATTAGTTTTGTTTTTACAACAGCAAATCCTTTATATTTAAGTTTTATTTTCCACTTTTTGTGTGTGGCTTATTATTAAATTTACAATGTTAACCCAAAAAGTTGTTGTGGAGTATTTTTTTTTTCGCTTTAGTTTCTTGTGTCCTTAGGACCCTACGGGTGGCTGGGTTTTTGTCATATTTTGTTTATTAATGTTGTTCATTAAAGTTGTATAAATTATAAATGATACCATCGTATGTGGAAGAGAGAGAGCTAGCAAGCTAAGAGTAAAAATTGTCTTGTTTTGGTGTCCCTTTTTATGTGGTGTACACTGAGAAAACAAAGTCAATCTAAAATCTACATTGAAAATCAGTTTTTCGAGAATTTTTTGCAATCTTTTAAAAACCAGATTGAAAAACCTTGAAAAGAGCTTAGAAATCTCAAAAAGAAGATTTATTATCGCGCAACTTATCAACATTGAAAAATTTTATGTTATATATATAGATTTATTTTGTTAAAAATTTATATTGTCCCCTCCTGGGACTCGAACCCCCACCTCGTTGTTTTAAGATACATAGTTGAAGCTTTTGACATGGCCTCTTAGCTCGCTTTGCCAACGGGCGTCACTTTTAAGGAGCAACCAATTGCAGTATAGGAACTTAGCTGACAGAAATCTCTTCTAAAGAATATGGCAAAGCGAGCTGATCAAGAATATATATACTTTATAAGGTCGGAGATGATTCCTTCTGGCTGTTACATACGTTTGCACAAACTGAATATACTCTGTGTACCTTTGGTACAGAGTATAACAAGAACGTGGGCAGAGGGGTAAATTGGTAATTTTGGTTTGGAAAATGCACGTTGGTTAGAATAAGAAACTTTTAGTGAGCTCGGTTGTAAGTTTGAATATGTACTGACTCACTCTGACAAGCGATCTTGCTTTTATTTCTAAATTTCGTACTTAGCTGTACTCTAAACTAACGATGTGTGGGTAAAGACACATACGTGTATATAAATGGATCTGTGTTGGTCACAAGAGTGGTTTTTCACACAATACATCTCAAGTGCTTTCCACCGGATGAAGTCTTTAAGTGGTGTCTCGGCTGTCCTGATCCTTCTTATTGCCGCGACATGTTTATGCCATAGGCTAAGTTATCTATAAATGAGATTTACATTTCGTGTGGGCCGAGTTGAATATCATGTTTAAGTTTGAACATACGTTTTCATTTATAACTTGATTTTTCCGCCATTATTTTGAAGATTTTTTTTTCGATTCATATCCAATGCATCTTGATTTAATTATTCAACGCTAAAAACTATAATAAAAGAAAGCTGGTATAAGCTATATAAGTATGTCTTTCATTTCAATTCAAATCGACTAGTGAACAACTGGAAAAATTAGCAATTTGAGTGAAAAGAACAAGTAAACATATTCAGTGAAATGAACAACCTTTACTCAATACTAATTCACACAAATGGTTTTGGTTTGCGCGATCGCATTTTTCAAGTTACGCTCTTCCCCTAAATGTGAACAGAAAACATGGTTATGTATTTATATCAGGGCTACAAACCATATGATTTTTTTCGAAGCTCCGATTCGCTGGCTCGAACCAAACTTTTATTTAATTATTTAAGCTGCCTTTACACTTATCATATATCTCTTAATAGTCGGTTGTCAAAATTCTCTAAAGAGAAACTCTTATCAAATTGAACCTGTCAAATTACATCATAAAAGCCAAAATTTTCAAAATATTTAGAGTTATTTGCTTTGCTATTACACTATCGTCAGAGAGTCTCTTTAGAGATATATGACAAGTGGAAAGGCAGCTTTAGTTTATAGTTTACCAATGTTTTGTCTAACTTTAAGAAGGTCTACTTAGGAACGACAATAAATTATCTTTTATTACAAATAAGAAGAAGTGAGATGAGAAAGTATGATAATGCAAGTTATAGTTTAAACAAAGGTTACGGAAGGGTACGTGATGAAGGCTGTAGGTAAATATGATAAAAGTTTCTAATAACGCGTTGTGGGACAGCAAGACTTATATTACATAACAAAGCGATAGAGTCGATTTCTCTTGAAAGGAGTTCGGTTCTTAAGAGAAAACAGGTGGATTAGGCATAATCTGTCCTCGTAAGGAAGAAGATGGGTGAAAGGATCCCAGTTTAAGCCTCGGAGAGTGAAAATTAAGAACTTCAAGTATTGGTATCACTAGGGAAACGTGCAGTTGCTTAGTCATATAGTTTTTACCAATGGTTAATGTTCCAAATTTTAAGGTTCTAGGTTTTTAGTGGAAGTTTTTGATTCAAAATATATAGAAAATCAATTAATTTGTTAAATACACAAAATAATATATGGAATTTCTACATTTTTGGATGATGATTTATACCAGGGGTGCCCAGAATGAGCTTACGAGCGCGTCAAAGCCAATACAAATGCACAAAATACAACTCAAGCAAAAACAACTACAAGAAATAGAAAGAGAAAGCCGATTTTTGTTTGTTTGTGTGAGTGTGTGTGTGTGGTCATTGCTGTCTCAGCAACATTGTTGTTGCTTTTTAATTTGCCAGAGACATAGGAGAGAGAGAGAAGAGAGTCACATATGATGTTGTTGTTGCAGGTCTGCACGCGCCAACAACAAAAAACCTACGCATATGAAATTGTTTTTGTTTTGTATAATGCCGCGTTTGTATATGGCCGCGTTTTTCGTATGCGCGCGGGCTATGCCTTAGCGCAAAGCAAAAACAAATGCGTGGCTTGCGGAATAGGCACGTTTCGTAAGCTTAAATAATATAATTTATAAAATTTATAATTTACTTTCTAAATCGTCAACTTCTGAAAGGAAGATTAAAGTCATATTTAAGCTTTGTAGCCTTTAAAAAATATTACTTTTGAGAATCATTTAATAAACTTGAATCAAGCATCTAAAAACTTAAGATAAAGTGGGTGCCTACTATTACAAATATATGACTACACCTCTTCACTCTGTCACACTAAAGTATATCCACCAAATTACAAACAAAAAATCTCTTTCTAATACTTCAAATATTTTGAGGTATAGTTATTGTTGAACCGAACCGATATCATGGCTTATCGATATGGTTCTATTCGCAGACAGCTCAGAAACACGACATATAGATTCTGCCGAAAATGGAGTCTCAACATTAATACCAAAGCTGCAAACAAAAAATTGTTTGGAACCTCCGGTTTGCTAGTTCGAACCAAAATTTACCAACGGTTAAGGATCGGAAATTTGAGGTTCGAGGTTGTCGGTCGTTGGTTTTGGTTCAAACGTTTTTCTTAATATATTTCAAATAACAATACAATAGTTATAGACTTGACGACTAGATACATTGTTAGTCCGCATTTACACGGTGAAACAAGCTTCATGAAGTTCCTCATTAAGTTTTTGTTTGTAGGGAAACAGGTAGGGGGCAGTCGAAACAGGCAAAGCTTCATAGCAAGCTGGCAATGAAGTTTTTCGATATGTATAAGATGAAAAATTTGTGCCAGTTTTCGCTGATTTAGTGTCTGTTTATGTTCTGTACCAAAGGCCAGAACAAAGCATCTCTGACCCTATAAAGTGTATACATAAATTCACTTTCGCATGTGCAAAGTATATCATAGTCTGGCTTGACCGACTTTCCGTATTGTTATATTTCAGATTGTCGACTCCGCTGTTACATACATAGAAGGGTACCCAAATAAATTTTAATGTGTATAATCTTTTTTTTTTTGAACCGAACAAAAAGCTTGGGTTCGGAACTGGGGTGGCACCAAATTTGAAGAAGTTGAAAAACTTCTGAGGTTTTTTATAAAAAGAGCTTTCTATCTTCCCCAGAACACTCCCACGTTCGCCATACACTTCTAAACATTCCTTTCGGAGCTTTATGAACACACATTAATGCGGCACTTTCGATACGTCCAAAAGTCCTATCACTAACACGGCACCGGCTACCCTTTATTGCGTCAAACTTCTTGGTAGAAACCAAGACGCAATGTATGCTTGTATGGGAAAATCTTTCACAGGAGTATGGTATTGACTTGGATATAGGCAGCCCTTCAACTTGGAACACCGCGCAACGAGGCCTGCTTCTGGAAATGTATAATAGAGCCCGAACAAATTTTGAAATATCTGCACGCCAAAGCCAAACTTGTTACAGCTATAGACAACTGAGCCTGGATCTCAAGAAGCTTAACTACTTCCAAGACCAATATGACAGAACTTCGCCAGAACTTAGATGCTGAACCTGAACTATTTCCCACATAGGCATAACCCATCTGAGATATGCAGCCTTTGTAATCTTGGAGAACGGGAAAACGTCATCCACTTTTGCGCAACATGTCCAATTTTCTGGGAGCATCGATTGCTCGCATGGAACAAAGCAGTTCTCACAAACGAGGAGATCCAACTTGTGTTAAATGGCATGGACTGGAACAGATTAGCTACCTATGTCAAAGAGGCAACACGTTACAGAACCAGGACTTTTAATTAAAAGGGAGCTGTCGGGTTTTCTTCTGGGTGGAAGATTCACCATCTCGCTACGAGCGGGAAAGGTGGGTGGAGTAGCTTTACGAAAACTCGCAATAGCGACCTCATACCTATACAAGTATCTATATGTAATATAGTTTATAATCTATATAAATATATATATACCGTATTTTAATTAATAAAATTTTATGTAATAGGCAGACGGCTTTGTGCCAAGCCTTTTTCTTAAATGTTCTTTAGTATTGCTACTCGAAATAAAAGAACTACTACTCATGGGTTCGAAACAGGTTCAGGTTCAAGTATTTTCTCACATCTGGTTTGGTACAAAATCCGGTCAAGTTGCGCCGAGATCTTGACAGAGGATGGATGAGAGGAATGAACAATTTTTTATTCGCTTTTTGATGCTTGATAAGTTTGCTTGTGGACACTTCGGTTAGCCTAACATTTTTTAAGTGCGCGATGCCCCAAACAAAAACAAGCTTGGAACATTTAAGAAGAAAGAGAAAAGAGAGGCATCAGCTGTGAAGTAGGGTTATCATAATTTTCAAGAATAAAACAATCAAAATTTGCAAAAATCTAACAGGCCAGTTCCCATTTCCGAATCCGATTGATCGGAATTGCGAATTCGGTTGAATCTTTTTAGCATCAAGAGGATCGAATGAAGGTAAATAGGATATATAACACAGTCGGTTTTTGAAAGAAAGAACATTCAACAATTCCGATTCGTAATCGAAAACGGTAACAATCCTGCATATTCGTTAAATCGTTATTTCCGACACAGCCTTTTGAAATACATCTTAAATTTCAATTCCAAATTTCTGCCAATCTAACCAACATGTGCGATTTACTTAGGTTCAATCTCTTTTGGCCTTAAAAGATTAGATAACAATCTGTATCTCAACCAAGCTGGTTCTTTTCTTTATCACAAAGAAAGACTTTAAGGATATAACAAAACGAAATATACAAATACAAATGCTGGTCCATTGACAAGAAAAGGGAAAAGGAGGGGATGGGTATGAAGGACATCATTTCTTATTTAGGGGGTGGATGGGGGGTGGCAAATTACATTGACGACAAACGTCGAAGAAGAAAAATGTTGAAGAAAAATCAATAAAATTCAATAGGAGGCGAAAGCGCCAAACGTTTTTATGGCTGGCACTTGGCTGGGCTGGGGGTAAGGTTTTTTTTGGGTTGGGAGTGTGGGAGAGAAAAATCTGTTTTAATTTTTACTGCTGCTCCTTTTTTTTTTTTGCTGGTTCGGCATGGCTTTTTATTTATTTATATAAATGTATAGTATTATATGTGTGTGTGTGTGTGTGTGTTTGTGTGTACTTTTTATTTATGAGGCAAAGGAGAAGACCGAAAAGGCGTTGACAAGGCGCCACAGAGCAAGGTCAATAGCTCTATGTGGACCAATTTTTATACACAGCGTGTGTCTGTGTGTGTGTGTGTGTGTGTGTGTTAATCCGCATGTCTGCGATTGCTTTCGATACGCAAGGGTTGTCAACCAACCAATCGAGCGACCATTTCCACTAACCAACCACTCCCCCATCACCCACTCCCTTCAAGGGAAACTCGGGTTTTGTAGGCCAATCCACCCACCCCTCAATACACTTTAGAAGCATTAGTTGTCATTTGGCGCCATAAACAATAACCTTCTCCTACTCCCAATTTGAGAATAAGAGAAGTAGGACAATTGCCAGTTAAACGCCCAAAAAAGTAGGAAAACAAACTTTGGCTCGAACGAATTTATAATAATTTATATAAATTACGGTGTTTAAATGATTTTCGTCGAACTTTCTTACCTGAGTTAATTCCCAAACTCAGCTAAAGATGGGGCAACTACTTTGACCATTTGCTTGCAGGTTTGTTATATGGCAGCTGTATGATATATTCATGAGATATTGACCAAACTCCCCAAAATTGGGTGTTAACCGATAATATTCATGACTGGAAAGTATAAAGACGCTACCATTGAAAAGAAAAAAGTTTTTCTCACTAAAACTTCTTTTTTGACCGATGGTTCCTATGGCAGCTATATGCTATAGTTATTCGATTTGGATCAAAATTGGCAGAATTGTGTGGTAGCATATAATATTGATCAATGACAAGTTTGGGAGCGATAGCATTCAAAACGCAAAAGTTTTTCCTACTACGACTTTTCTTCAAACCTAACTTTTGTATGGCAGCTATACTATATAGTTGTACGATTTTCATCAAACTTGGTGAAATTATGTAAAAGCATAAAAAACTTATAAATACGTTTTGGGAACAATTGCATTGAAAACCAAAGTCTTTTCTCACTAAAACTACTTTTTCGACCGATAGTTCCTATGGCAGCTACTCACCTGATCATATTAATAGGTACACACCGGAATTTTTTAATTATAGATGGTTTTTCGTACTTTTAGTGTTGACAACTTTTTAATTTTTGGTTTTTTGTTGTTGTCAATGTCTGGCCACACTGTGACAAAGAGTTGAAAGAGGGGCTGCCCCGTATATCAAAGCTTTTCTATAAATTGCGAGTCCACCACACATTTCGCCTGATCATAATAATAGGTACAGTCTCCGTTTCTCATAAGTATCAAGTGAATAATTTTGTAATCAGTGATCTTTTGGTAACTAAAGGTAAATTAAGTATGTGTGTCGGAATTCTCATTGTACTAAAGAAGAAGCTCGATTGGTTCTTAGTCTGGAAAAAGAAGGCAAATCTTTACGAGCCATCGCCAAATTAATGAACAGGTCTCATAATTTTGTTAAAAATGCATTAGAAAGAAAACCAAGACAGGAAACCCGTGGAAGGCCACAAAAAACAACAGAAACCCTTGACCACTACATAGTAACTTTGAGCAAAAAGGACCCATTTAAGTCATCGAAGGCTATTGCAGCCGAAATTGGGAATTCAGTTAGTGCTCCAACTATCCGAAGACGACTACAAGATGCCAACCTACCAGGAAGAATTGCCAGAAAAGTCCCACTTATGCGCAAAAAAAATATCACCATGAGGCAAACTTTTGCAAGAGACCACAAAGACTGGGTAGGATGCACCGGGGAGAAAAAATGGAGAAACATATTATATTATGGAGCCATGAAACCAAGATTAATTTGTTTGGTAATGACTGTGAAAGGAATGTTCGACGCCCTAATGGAAAGGAATTCCATCCACGGTTTACAAAAAAAACAGTCAAACATGGAGGTGGGAGTATAATGGTATGGGGTTGCTTCTCCTGGTACGGCGTAGGTCCAATTTATCAGACTACGAACAAAATGAATGCTGAAGAGTTCAAATCCATATTGGAAACAGTTATGGTACCGTATGCTGAGGAAAATATGCCATTACGTTGGGTATTTCAGCAAGATAATGATCCTAAACACACATCAAGGCTGTTATCTAAATTTTTCGAGGACCAAAAAGGTGACGTTCTGAAGTGGCCAAGCCAATCCCCCGACCTTAACCCCATTGAAAAATTGTGCGGAGACTTAAAAAAGAAATTGGCAAAGCATTCATTTTCAAATAAACAAAAATTATGGGAAGATGTCCAAAAACTGTGGTATGAGACACCAGTAGAGACCTGCCAGGCTCTTATTAAAAGTATGCCAAAAAGAATAGCAGTAGTGGCCAAAAATAGAGGTGGATACACTGGATACTAAGTTAGGAAATACTAATTTACCTACAAAAAGAACACAAAATGGAAATAAACATTTTTTTTCTTACCAACACATGAAGTGTACCTATTATTATGATCACACTGAAAACGTATCTGAAACACAAAATGATCTCTTTTATGTTATATTATTATTCTATGTTACAATTAAGTTTATTTTATTAAAAACAAATAGTTTAAGAACCAATGAGAACAAATTTTAAGTTTGAAACAATGAATAAAACTGTTTTCTGTTACCTTAAAGTCAGAGTTGATGTGTGTACCTATTAATATGAACAGGTGTATATATGCTGTAGTCATCCGATTTGAATCAAAATCGGCAAAATTATGTGGTAGCATATAATATTGAAAAATGACAAGTTTGGGAGCGAAAGCATTGAAAACAAAAAACTTTTTCCTACTAAGACTTTTTTTCGAACCGAACTTTTGTATGGCAGCTATACCATTTAGATGTCCGATTTTCATCAAACTTGGTGGAATTATGTAAAAACATAGAAAACTGATAAATACGAGGTTTGGTGCCGTTTGCGTTGAAAACAAAAAAGTTTTCCCTACTAAAACTACTTTTTCGACCGATGGTTCCTATGGCAGCTATATGCTATAGTCATCCGATTTGAATCAAAATTGGCAAAATTTTGTGGTAGCATATAATATTGATTAGTAATAAGTTTCGGAGCGATAGCATTGAAAACAAAAAAGTTTTTTTTACTAAGACTTTTTTTCAGATGACAAAAGTTGTTTTTTTTGGATATCTTTGCTATTTATTATTGGATCTTTATGAAAATTTTAGAGATTATAGATATTATGTGAGTTTCAAATTTGTTCAATATATTAAAAATTGTGGGAGTTATGCAGGACGGACGTACGGACAGGGCTATATTGACTCGGCTGTGGTTGCAGATCAAGTATATATTTATAATAGTACTTTATGGCATCGGAGATACTTATGCTTTCTTCTGCCTGTTGACTTTAGTATACCATTCTAGATACCATTGTGGACAAAAAAATTGCAGCTAATTTGAATTTAAATTGTTTGGGATTCCAATAGCGACAAAAGTTTTTATTTTTAAGTTGTCACTGTCACTGACATCTGTGCAAAATTACACGTCAAAATGTTCATTATTGTTTAAGATACGTGTTCTTTTCTAAACAGCTAAAAGTTAATTTTTCCTTTTTTTATAACAACGCAGTTCCATTAAACTTTGTTTTGAAAATGTTGCAGCAGGCCTTTGGTAAGTAATCTCTACCGAAAACAAGAGTTTATGAGTAGTACAAAATGTTCAAAGAAGGTTGAGAGACCATGATGAGAACCATCAACATCAATTGATGAATCGTCGATTGACAGACCGAGACCTTACTGACCTTGTTGGAATATCGGAACCATTTGGGCCTCAGAAAAGTGAAATCTGCACTCGTAATAAGTTATCGAATCGCTTAACTCAAGAGACTGCTCTTTGGACACCGTTTTGAATCGATAGAACAATTAGAAACCGAAACGAAGAAGGAATTGAAGGGACCCTGAACATCGATTTTTGAAACCTCTAGTTGTCTGTCCATCAAATATACCCATATAGAAAGCTACCCAAAGTAACTTGAACCCCCCACCATGTAAGCTTACAATTGGTAATTTGTGTAAACTATTTGGTTAAAGTTTACAAATTTGAATAGCAATTTGATTTCCCTAAAAATGTGTTCCAGACTTAAGCCCAAATATTGCTTTAAGATTTAAGAATTTTTACTTCAAATACCTAAAGGACCTTAAACAAAATTAAGAAATTAGAAAGTGTATCAAAAGAAAGCCAAATACCGATGCAAAAGTATGCTGCAGCAATTACAAACGTGACTCAGACAAATTTTAAGGGAGCTCAAATGATAGGAAAAAACTATTTAAAAAAAAGCATATAAATTTAATGAAATTTAAATTTTAAAGCACTTGTAAAAAGTTTCAACAGTTTCGGCAGCCTCAAAATAGGCTACACAAATAAAGTTCTTTTCTCCCTGGCCTCTCTCTCTCTCTCTTCATTTCAGTTTTTTTTAGGTCAGCCCTAAAAATTGAAAATGGAAATTACCCCCTGGCCGTGTTAAAGGTATTGGTCAATGGCTCCTGTCTGATAATGACGTTAATGAAGTTCCACAGTTGCTACCGCACACACACACACACACACATACGTACACGTGCTTACACCTCCCCCCCCCCCATTTCAGTTTTCATCAGTTTGCCACGTTGCGTTACAAAATGTGCCCATAAATGTGTCACGCCCCCTCAACGGTTGGCCAAGCCGGTTCGGGCCACGCAATCAAACAGCCGTTGAAATGGCTACCGGTTACACATAATGCGTCCTGCCACCGAGATGTTCGGTCATGAAGCGGAGCGCATGCGAGAATCCCGAATCCCTTCAGCATCGTCCTTAAATAACATTGCGTTGTTCTTTATTGGTCGTTAAATCTCTTGCGGTTGTCGTGTCTTCGTTTTGTACCACTCCCACCCCACCCCCACCGCCTTCACGGCACAGCCGGCTCTTCCTCTTGGACTGGGCAAACTGAGTCAAAAGCAGTCTGAAGCACCCCGTCATCCATCCTTGCCAAATAGAGGAGCCCACAGTTCAGATGTGAATGTGGAATTTTTTGTACGTGGGCACAGTGGTAGAAAGTGATTATATGGGTACAGATTTCTGATGGGAAACAAAAGACAAGAAGAAAGCCACAAAAAGCGAAGGAAAAGACAATAAACCATGCTCACATTTTCGCTTTCGCAAAACTTTTTTGGACCAAATTTGGACTTAAAATCGTAAAATTTTTACGAAAGCGAAAATGAGAGCATGGCTGATAGTGACTGTTTAAGCGACCTTAAGATTAGCAATCATAGAACTTTTTAGCGGGCTCTAGGTCTATAAGTTATGATTTTCATCATAACATAACAAGACACGCACAACACCACAAAGGAGGCTGGTTGATCGTATAGCTATTTCATAAACTTCCACAGTTCAATCATTAGCGATCTTTTGCCCAACTTCAATGAGTTGGTGCTAAGATCGCTTGGGAATCCCAAGTCACGAAAATTCCGACAACTGTAGCAAACGCCAAGTCACAGAAGCTTTGTATATGTGTGTGTTAAAGAGTTAAAAGAAGAGAAAGCGTAAAGCAGAAATTAGAGGAAAGCTAACTTCGGCTCGACCAAAGTTTATATAAATGAAGATTTGAAATGATTTTCGTCGAACATACTGAGTTATTTCCCAAACTCAGCAATAGATGGCGCGACTACTTTGACCATTTGCTTGCCAGTTTGTTATAAGGCAGCTATACGATATATTCATCCGATTTTGACCAAACTCCTCAAAATTGTGTGAAAACTGATAATATTCAGAACTGGAAGGTGTAAGGACGCTACCATTGAAAACAAAAAAGTTTTTCTCACAAGAGCTACTTTTTTGACCGATGGTTCCTATGGCAGCTATATGCTATAGTCATCCAATTTGGATAAGAACTTAGCAGAATTGTGTGGTAGCATATAGTATTGATCAGTAACAACTTTGGTAGCGAAAGCACTGAAAACAAAAAAGTTTTTCATACTAAGACTTTTTTTCAGAACTATATTTTGTATGGCAGCTATACTATATAGTTGACCGACTTTCATCAAACTTGGTGGAATTATGTAAAAGCATAAAAAACTGATAAATACGAGGTTTGGGGACGTTTGCGTTGAAGACAAAAAAGTTTTTCTTACTAAAACTACTTTTTCGACCGATCGTTCCTATGGCAGCTATATGCTATAGTTATCCGATCCGGCCGGTTTAGATAAATGTGCAGCGTTTTTGTACCAAAATACTTCGTGCCAAGTTTGGTTAAGATAGCTTTAAAACTGACGGAGGCATTGGGCATTTCCAAATTGACGTGACGTTACGTTTGTACAAAATTTTATGAAAATCATGGAATTTTAAAAAGATTGATTTATATTTGGGTAGCAATTAAGTAGCACTACAATCAGCAAAAACAATGACATACATCGATCATAAGGTGTTAAAGATATATGCAAAAATAAGTGCTGACGTGACGTTACAAAAAACGAAAGTGGGTTTTGGACTTGTTTTAGAAAATTGCAAAACTCTGCGAATTGGGCGAAGCTTTTTGCATACAATTTTTTTTAGTACGATTGGAAATTATACATGTATACTTTCCAGGTAATCTTTTTTATTTGCATAAGTATCTGACGTGACGTTACCTGACGTTACGTTACTGATATTTCCTCATTGCGAAATAATTTGGGGTGAATTGCGAGACTTAGAGAAATGTTCGCTTATCATGGCATATCACTCGGAGACAGCCACTCGCATGCAAATTGGATTGACCACAATGTTCGGTTACTAAACTGCATCAAAAGCAGACAACCTCATGCAACACATGAACAAGGCGTCAGTAATTAAGCAATAGAGTCTTTCAAGCAAAAAGTGAGATAACTTGAATAATGCAGGCCAGAGGAGATCTTCTATGGTAAAACAGCTGCCCAAGAAGAATTATAAATGGAGGTATATGCTCACTAAGCAATATGGATGAGCAGGAGGACATTCAGCATTTGGTAGGACGATTTCCTATACTCTGCGGGAATTTCGTTGGCAATATAGCAAAACTTGTACGTTTACCGAAGAAGAGGTAATTATGGCCCTGAACGGGGGGATCTTAGATCTTTTTCAAAAAAAAAACATGCTGCCATCGATATATCGATATATGTATATGTCAATTTGCGCTGAGATCTTGACAGAGTATAAAAGAGAGGAATGAACAACACTAGCCCACAAGGTACAGTATATTGAAGTGTTGGTGATGATTCTAGATGATTTTCGTGTGCTGAACACGAATCTGTTTTCAGAAATGGTTCATCACGTCGAGATT
>JBAMBO010002430.1:0-78477 GCA_037044535.1 Lordiphosa magnipectinata
TATACCCGTTACTCGTAGAGTAAAAGGGTCTACTAAAGTCGTGCAAATGTATGTAACAGGCAGAAGGAATCATTTCCGACCATATATATATTCTTGATTCATTCATATATTCTTGATCAGCATCAACAGCCGAGTCGATATAGCCATGTCCGTCTGTCCGTCTGTCCGTCTGTCCGTCCGTCCGTCCGTCTGTATGAACACCTAGATCTCAGAGACTAGAAGAGCTAGAGCAACCAAATTTGAAATGTAGACTCCTATTGTCTGCACGCAGATCAAGTTTATTTTCAATTTTTGCCACGCCCCCTCGCGCCCCCGCAATTTGGAAAAAACGTCATATCTCCTACAGTTTTGATGATAGATGGTTCGTACTTTCTAGAGATATCTAGTTCTTAAAATTATTTATCGATTTGCTGAAGGAATGATAAAGATCGGATGAACGATACTCAAGTTATGAGCAAAAAACGATCAGTTAACACCCACCACCCACCCCACTCATAACCTAAGCATTGCGTTCAGCAGCAATCTTAGTGAGAGAGAGAGAGCGAGAGAGAGAGACGAGTTAAAAAATGTTGCATACTTTTCGGCTGACCCACCTCAGGCATACAGTAAGGCTATTAAACATTTGTTTCCATGAGTAACGGGTATATCGAAGTCGGTTAGAGCCGACTTTAACTTACGCTCTCGTTTTTCCGTTGCAGAAGAGAGCAGTATGAGCTCGTATACTGTCGGTGTGTCGACGTCACTGCGGCAGAGCGCTGTCGTATACACTTCAGATAGAGAGACGCCGGACTCTGATATAAATGGACAGAAACCGTATTGATAATGGAAATAGTAATTGTTTAAATGTTGTGTAAATAAAGACCGTAAAACCCCGAAGAGTCGGTGGTTTACAGGTTATTGTTATACTAAATTTAACGAGAAAGCAAAGCTAACTTCGTCTGTGCCGAAGTTTTAATACACTTCAAAAAGTTCGCTTCATCGGTTAGCGATTTCAACCAAACTTCGCATATCAGCTTAAAAACTTAAAATATAAACAATTACCGAGTTTAAGAGCGCTAATTTTGATAACAAAAATTATTATTATTATTTATCACAAAAACCCATTTTCCGACCGAACATTTCTATGGCACCTACAAGAATTCATCCGATCCGGTCGGTTCCGACATATTAGCAGCGTGCAGTAAAAAGAAGACTGTGCAAAATGTCAGTTCGATAGCTTCAAAACCGACTGACTAGTTAGCGTAGAAACAGACAGACAGACGGACGGACAACGCTTAATTGCCTCAGCTCGTCATGCTGATCAAGAATATATATATATACTTTTTGTGGTCGGAGATGACTCCTTCTATGCGTTGCACACTTCTGGGCAAAATTATAATACACTTTTCAAGTGTATAAAAATGTAGTTTTGATTTGGTTCATAAATTAAAATTATGTATCTTCATTTTTGTTTTATTCAGAAAAACTAATATTTTAAATACTAAATGAGTTTTTATATATTACGACTAGCTTAAATTTATTTTATTATTAACAATATTCTTAACGATATTTTCTTTGTCCTAATGACGGATCGTCGTAATTGAACTCAGATATTAGGTTTTTCCTATTATGCTATCAAAGTTTTAAGCTATGTCCCCTTTTATAATCCTAAGCTTCGGGACTTTCTACGAAATTCCATTGGAATTAAAGCAGCAATGGACAAACTGGTAAATTTAAATCGGATTGAGTCGTTATTTAAAATCATTTTAATAATTTTTTTGTGGTACCTAAGTCATTGGATCAAGGGGGAATTGGGTGATCATGCCAATTTCAAGTTTTTCTAGTATCATTTGATTTTATATAAAATATTATTGAAGGTGCTCAACGTATTTCCTGGACGAATAGTCAGTATCTGTAATTTTTTTTCACCACGACTCTGGTTGAAAATGCTGTATAGTTTCCTAAACGTTTTGCCCACTTGGGTTTATTTCTTGCACCCGTAAAATGATGTGTGGTCTTTCAATACGCAAATAAGGGTCTTTTGAGGGGGCATCATAAATAAACGAATTACATTTTATTTTTGGCTTGATCATACCTAATTGAACGCCATCTGACTCTATGCGCTGCAGTTCTTCCACAAAATCATTAAAAAAAAGTATTTGGATTTGACGGTTTCAGTTTTCCCAAAAACGTGCCAATTAGAAAAACATTACTGTCTTTTACATTGTGACAGTAACCCATTTAAAAAGTAACAAGCCATCTATTCCCACATCCATGGACAAATCTGTACAGTTTCCAAAAAGGTGTCTATTTCTTAACAAGTAATTTTTGATGCTTAGATGTAGATAAGTGCCAGGAGCAACTGTTCTAGTAACAGTTTTGGTACGGCGATCTATTAAATATTCGACACAGCTAGGTTGATTCGTATATCTCGAACGGAGCGTAGTAGTCGAGTTTCCCGACTACAAAATACCCTGTTCAATCGAGAAACACATACAAGCACACTCGCATACACAAACGCACACACACACACCCCCCCGTGCTGCATGACTTTGGCAAGCATTCGGTGTGAGTTGGCCAGTATGTTCGGCCCCCGGGGCTATAGCTTTGGAACTCTCCATTAAAACCTAAAAGCCCCAAATGAACACGCCAAATAAATCGCATCTATCTATTGTCACAATGGCTCTGATATAACTTTAATTTGAGCGCCGTCCTAACATGGCTCTCTATGTTACATCCTCCATGCTTGCACTCTGAGCTTTGAGCGACAAGTGCCCGTCTCTGGAGTACGTGGCCGTCTTTTAAAGCAGCTGCTCTTGCTCTGTCCTTAGCTCACGCAATGCCGAGCAATGTCCTAACGCATTCGTCCAGTTTGCTCGGTACTTTCTCGATAATTATCGATATTTGGAGTTAGGCGCCCTATTTGAACAAAATGCACGTTATTGTGCGTTTACATTGTACGCTCTCTTTTCATGGCACGGCCGTAGCTCGCCGTTGCCAGGGCTTGTCACAGAGATCTTTTTTTTCTGTGACACTTGGTTCTCGTTTTACAAAATATTTCATGTGCCGTTGGGTTCCTATGACGGATGCAGTGCGTCGCTCTTGGAGGATCGGGCCGATCTGGGTCGCCACCCTAGTGACCGGGAGTCGTTCACAGTCTTGCTGTGTTGGGACGCGTCTGCCCGCGTGTGTCGTGGTTGTCAGCCAGAGAGCCGATTCGGAAACCCAACGTTCGAATCGAGACTGAACCCGTAAGGCAACACCAAAGAGGGCGACGTCGACGTCGCTGCCACCTTGTTAAATACGCCTTGGTTTGGATAGAGTCATCTGTTTTTTTTTCCTTCAACAGTATCGTGGCCGATGAAGGCTTTATCTTCTTCGGTGGCTCTTCGTTGACAGGCATGCAAGTACAATTCTACTGTCATTGACAGGGCCGGTGAATCTGAATTCCCATTTTTCGACCTCTGGTTCCACATGCACCCCCCATCTTGAAGATAAAGTGAATCTTCACTGTTTATAACTTGATTAATATAAATAACAATAAAAAAACAATTTCAAAAATATTATTTTTATTGTTTTAATTAATTTTAGCCACCTTCCACAACTTTTGAAATTCTGAAAAAATTACAGAAATTTTGTCTAGGAATGAAAAACGAAAGTGGAACCTCAACTAGAAGTCTTAAATAAATGGTGTTAAAAATTTCGCGGAATTTTGTAGGTAACGGCTTGCATTTGGAAAATCTAAAAAATTATTGTAGGGGACTGTATACGTGCCAGCTTTGACCAAAAAATAATTGGAATTCTTTAATGGAGAGATGGCCCGAAAAAGGCTTTTGATTGAAATGATACAAAGCGCTGTTAAATATGCAGTGTTGGTACTAAACGTATAAAAAAATCGTTAAATTACTTTCTGGTGATGTACTTTAAACTGCAAAAACTAAAAGCATTGGGGGCAGGTTTCCCTACAAATCCGTCTATGCCCTTCGATTTCATTTTTGTGTGATCGTTCTCTGGTTTGTTAACATTGGGAACCAGGTAACCGCTCCTTGTGGCCCGTTTTTGCCTTATTTTCCAATTTTCAAAATTCTAAGCATCCAGTGCAACAATGCCCGTTCCAATGTTCTTCAATCGGAATATACAAATCATTTGCAAAAACTCGGGATTTGGCGGAGGATAAAGGGTGGCACCATCAAAGAACTTACATTGGAACGCCAACATCATTAAAAGAGCCCCGCTGGCAGCCGGGAAATGATCATTGTGTGTCGTACTTGACAAATCTGAACCAACAGGAAAAGCTAACTTTAGCTAATTGCTATGAAATAACAAACGAGGGCTTGCTGGAGGTGTTGCGAGCCTGTAAAAAATGCAGCTTTTGCAAATAACAGATTGTATACAAATACAATCAACATTTGGATCGTTGGCCATTGACATATTACGACAGAATGAGGTACAGTCAGATAATCCATTGAAGTTGCTCGTAGATACTTGGATATTCAGACAAACCAAACATAAAAAAAAAAATATCAAGCAATATTTTGTTAAATATACATATTAAAGGCAGCCCTCGTACTTATAATATAATCATTATATATGTATATTTACAAATATGTATATTTTTAGCTGCTTCCCAGTACGGACCATCCGTTGTTATTCTTGGGATATTCAAATTATTGTTAACAGACTTTGAAGCCTCCGCAATAGGCCGTTGTCCAAATATTCGCTTGTTTTGGTATATGCCCCTAAGATCCTCCATTTCCCGGGACTCAAAATTGTGATGATTTCAGTATACATATGTTATATCTAATTATAATATATATAATATGTTATATTATAATTATAGCGACGTCGACGTCGCTGCCACCTTGTTAAATACGCCTTGGGACGGGCAAGCGACGGTGCTATTCAACCGAGAATTCCGTCCAGACACAGATTCGGAAACCTCACATCCGTAGCCGACCAACGCCGATTCGGAAACCGCACTAGTGATACTTTTGGCTGATCTGCTACTCCAAGGTGTTGACTCGACCGGAGTCGGGGACTAAGTGCCTTGCACAGTGCGTTGATGCTCTGCTTTTATAGGTTGCTGGGCGCGGCCGACGGTGGCAGCGAGCGCAGCTGATTGTGGCAGAGCGCGCGATATCGATAACGATGGCGTGGTTAATCGGCTAACTGCCAATCGACTGAGGGCGCGCGCACTTGTTGTTTGAAAGTGCGCGCGTGTTTTGAAAATTTTACTTAACTTATAGCCTATTTCCGCCAAAGAAATGAAGCTTCATTTCTTGATATGACAAGAAATGAAGAAAATTTTATCATTTCTTCCAAACAAATTGTTGTTGCATTTTGCCATTCATTTCTTTCATTTCTCAAAAATGATGGCATTTCCCACGAAGGAAATTGGTATTTTTTAAAAAAGTTCTCTACTTGTGGTCGGGCGTGGCGTGAAGTATAACTAGCCATAAAAAAGCAAATTCTCTAACTATTGCCGTTCGGATTCGGCGTTAAGCTGGTAGGTCCCTTTCTCTTGTGCGAAAAATTATAAGCACACACGCCAAGAGATTGAGAGAAGCTTGGCCCTGTGGCCCTTACTTTACTTTACTTTTACTTACTCGCTACTCTCAGGCACTACTCGTTACTCTCTGAAAATAGAAAGTGTCATAACCAATACCAATGTTGATTTGAATTTAAAAAGTAGGCGCAATTTTGTTTAAAATATAAATTAGTCAAAAAAGTTGTGTATTTAGCTTTCTGCTGATAATTCAGAGCGATAACAATGCGTTCGCCCCTCGTAATTGCTGTCCTGACGGGTATGTCTTGTTTGGGTAAATATTGCAAAAAGTCCCCATGAGTTTGAAAGTGTCGCCTGTTGTTTAAATCCAACCATTCACCTGTTTTTGTCATCGTGAATGTCAAAAAGATGACGATTTGTCAATTTAAGAAATGAAAATGATATTTCTTATCTTATCTCTCTTATCTTATCTTATCTTATATGTCAACAGCTCCACAACCCTGGCTCAAGCTACACGCGTTTCCCGCGCCGCTCCGTACCAATTATTAAAAAAACAATAAATAAATAAGAAAGAATAAAAAAAGAAATGAAGCTTCATTTCTTGATATGACAAGAAATGAAGAAAATTTTATCATTTCTTCCATACAAATTGTTGTTGCATTTTGCCATTCATTTCTTTCATTTCTCAAAAATGATGGCATTTCCCACGAAGGAAATTGGAATTTTTTAAAAAAGTTCTCTACTTGTGGTCGGGCGTAGCGTGAAGTATAACTAGCTATGAAAAAGCAAATTCTCTAACTATTGCCGTTCGGATTCGGCGTCAAACTGGTAGGTCCCTTTCTCTTGTGCGAAAAATTATAAGCACACACGCCAAGAGATTGAGAGAAGCTTGGCCCTGTGGCCCTCCTGGAGGTGAGCCAATTTTACTTTTACTTACTCGCTATAACCATTCACCTCTTTTTGTCATCGTGAATGTCAAAAAGATGATTTGTCAATGGAAAAGGCAAAATTTTAAGAAATGAAAATGATAAGAAATGATGCCAGTGTAAATGGGCTATAAGATGTGGTTCTTATCATGGTCCAACGCTGAAGTTGGGCGTGTCTTCAGTCAGGTTAATTTTACAATAAATCAAAAATCAGCAATCTAATAAAGGTGAACCCTCTCAACGGAATATTATGTCTAAGATATTGGATATTAGTGAAACTGAAATTATAATATTACTTTCAAAATAGTATATGTGTAGTTACAGATACGGGATACAGCGACATGCAAAATGCTACGTCGATTACAAGGTCCTTCCTAGTACCTTAAAGCTAATAGGCACAACTGAGGCCTACGACAAGAATGAAGACGAGGAACTTCAAGAGAATACTGCGCTAAAAAAACTTCATTAAGTGGGTGAGGCGTACAGAAGACGATACCTTTAAAATTGCCCCGCCCATGTACATTTTACATTCAACCCCTACATCTAAGTAAAAGTCGTGAAAGCAATAAATAAGAATATATTTAATAAATATTCCTTTCGTCACAGCATTTCATATAAAAAGAAACAGTTCCTAACAGCACACGAGCATCAAAGCAAAGCCAAAGTGTTTCTAGTTATATGAAATACTGTGACGAAAGGAATTTTCTGTAGTGCTGTATACAGGCCTATATAGTATAAGTATTTTATTATATCTATAAATCAATTTTCATTTACCAGCATTTAGTTTAGACTTTCCATAAAATCATTGTATGTATGTCACTTATTCTTAACTTGAGAATAAATAGTCCCAAGCAATTCTACGATGGTTTTAAGAGAAGATAAACCATTTTAAACTATTGTGTTCAAAATGATAAAACTTTGTACCACCCATAAGAATTTTTGGCTTATTTATTTCTTCATCAACGGCAAACTGACGTTATATTTAGATCTGAACCAAACATTTAAACAAAAACTTGGCAAATGTAAGTGTTAAGAATGTAAGTGTATTTCAGATTTGGCGATGCCCTGACTCACAGCCAAATGATCGTAACAATGCAACAATTTTAAAGGCGATAATAGTAGCCAGTTATAGCGGCCACATCAACTACAGAGCTGGAATCAGCGTTTAGCACTTGACGGAGGCGACGATTTATCCATGTGGAACTTTGGTTGCCCGGACTTTGGTCCTCTATATTATGATTCAAATCTGGCGTTGACACACGATTTTCGGATATATCAGTATTCGTGTCCGAAGTGACTGAACAAGTACCAAGATCGGTGCCCAAAATCTGCTTACTAATTTAGTTAATTTCCAGCCGCTTTATATCCACCGCTTTATCTATATGGCGCAAGCCCATTTCGCTGTGGTCGATTTTCGAGGAACAAGAAGACATTTCTAACTAAAGATTGGACATAGAAATAAGCCAAACCTATTTAATATAAACTCACCTAAAAGATTTAAGTTTGTGAATATTTTGTAGTTTGCAATTGAGTTAGATATATGGAGTATTCTGTTAAACGAACGAATTATATTTTAGAAGTAAAAAGAAAGAACTGTAAGTTTTGTTTTTAAGAATTTATACTATTTAATTTTCGATTATTTCGATTTTACATTAGAATGCTGTGCGCGGGTATATTTGTTTGGCCGTCTTCGGTTCTTTGAGTTCGGTCGTCAACGTCTGTCTGCCGTATGGTGGCTCTCGTCAGTCATTCCACCGACCAACAAGCATTACATTTCAAAACGAAAAACTTGTTCGTTTTGGTGTTGCGAGGACACAAATCAATTCCACTTTCGCAAAATTGCTTTGAAAGTGGAATTGAGAACATGCCTGAATGTTTCAATATATTTTTGTATAATTTTTGATACAACATATTATTGAGAGCATTGACTGTCAGATGTAAGATGTTAGATGTGGCCCATGATCAGTGTAACAGGAAGGCGGACTATAAGCCGAGCTCCCATTTTTACTTTCGTAAACATTTTTCGATTTAATTCGAGACCGTCTGCGTGCAGACGATAGGAATCTACTTTTCAAATTTGGTTGCTCTAGCTCTTCTAGTCTCTGAGATCTAGGTGTTCATACAGACAGACGGACAGACGGATAGACGGACATGGCTATATCGTTTCGGCTGTTGATACTGATCAAGAATATATATACTTTATATGGTCGGAATATTCTGCCTATTACATACATTTGCACGACTTTACTCTACGAGTAACGGGTATAAAAATGGCCGCGGCTGCATTAATTGTTTGGATATTGCAGGGAGAAGGCCGTTGGCGAGGGAGACATAGTCGTAACCAGAGTTTCAGAAATGATGCAATCCACTTTTAATTTCTGATGAAGCGTGAGAAGAAGATAGCTTCAAAACTGAGGGACTAGTTTGCGTAGAAACAGACAGACGGACGGACAAAGCTCAATAGACTCAGCTCGTCATGCTGATCAAGAATATATATACTTTATGTGGTCGGAGATGATTCCTTCTATGCGTTGCAAACATCTCGACAATTTTAATATACCCTCTACTGCTGATATCTTGTCTTCCATTTGTAGTTTGAAATTCTCGCCGATAGAATCTATCGATAGGTTTGATTCGATACTTCATTGAATTAACCTTTTAAATCATGTTTTATTAAACTGCTAATTTATCCACATAATCTTGTTAAATTTATACTTCATTCAAGCATTTAATTTTGAAAAGAAAATTAAAACTCCGAAAATGATATTGTCACATTTGGAATAAGTTGGCAGGTTTACTTATTGTTGCTTTCTGATGCCCTCAGACTTTTGCATTGTTTTGGTGGACAATATTCTAAAATTCATTTTTTGTTACTTAACTCCCATCAAATCTTTAATAATATTAATGCAATTCGATCAGTTAAGCATTCAAGCTTTGTTCCTTTTAATTATATTTGACTCAAATCTCTTTATTAGCAAAACATAGACAACAAACAAACAAATGTCGCCACAAAATTCGCCACATTTGAAAACAGCCAAAAGAGGTTTCAGGAACACCGACAATGGCTTTTGGTTTGTTAGAGGTTTGTAGAACATGACCGATTATAATTTCAGTTTCACTTATATCCAATATCTTATTCATAATATTGATGAGAAAGGTAACGATTTTAGTTAGCTGTTTTGTATCTTTCTCGTTCACTCTCTTTCCTTTGTGTCCATTAGCAACAGTGCAGCGCAAAATAAATAAACAGCCAGTTTTAGTGAGTAAATACAAATGTATGTAAAATGTTCATTATACATACATCAAATAAATTTACGCTTATCCAAATTTTTACTAGTAGAGGAAAACCGAAATTAACCCATATATTTGTTTCTGTTTCGATACTGATAGCTGGTTATTTTAATAAGGGTTCTAGGGTTACGGTTATAATAAAAAGCTGCCTCTAAAATGCGTAACCAGCGAAAAGATTTGGCATGGCTTGATATCTGCTTTCAAAATTTAGCTAAACAACATTTGTAACTAAATTGAGATGTAAATAAAATATCGCTATCGAACATAGTGCGACCGATTAGTTTTGTAAGGTAATTTGCTGCTGGTCCTACTAAAAACTAAGCTCGCCACAAAACTAATAGGCTGACAATTTCTCTATGGAAAATTTAGCTGATGTGAGTACCTGGCTTTAATATGGGACTGTCTTACATTGCTTGGTCTAACTATTAGTCGGTTTCCATTGCTAACACTTTGCACATTTTCATTTCGAAACCTTGTTGGCATTTACATTTTTTGCTTTTGATTTTTTTGTGAATTAAACTAAATTCTCTCGGGGCGAATGCCAAAATTTTCAAGAAATGTCAGCAATGTGAAGCAACTTGCTGCCTTTCTTCTCAAAAAATGTTGCAACATTTCCTCAGTGGAATAAGAATTATCTTTATTGCTTTAAGGATTTAGTTCGTCCATCATCATAATAATTTACACAAATCTATTATTGCCGTTGTTGTTGTGGTTCCTAGTGTGAGATCTCAATTAATAGTCAATTTTCAATTTACGCTGTGCGTGTCGCTCTATGCATTGATTGGCGATTGATTATGTATGGTTTACCGTGTCCGCCAACCTTGTGAAATTAACTTGTTAAAATATATACTCACTTTCTTTTGATGTAGGGTTTGTGATAATGGAATTACCGATTAGCTTCATGTCTGAAATTAGAAATAATTTACACTAATTGGAATTAAATAATATAATTCCTACATATAAAACCTACAGTCCTTTTCTTTTTACTTCTAAAATAAAACTCGTTCGTTTAATAGTATACTCCATATATCTGACACAATTGCAAATTACAAAATATTCACAATCTTAAATCTTTTTGGTAAGTTTATATTAAATTGGTTTGGCTTATTTCTATGTCCAATCATCAGTTAGAAATGTCTTCTTGTTCCTCGAAAATTGACCCCAGCGAAATGGATGTGCGCAATATAGATAAAGCGATGGATATAAAGCGGCTGGAAATTAACCAAATTAGTAAGCAGAGTTTGAGCACCGATCTTACTTCTTGTTCAGGCACTTCGGATACGGACACGGGTATGGCTACGATAGCCAATGGCCCTTTACATGAACCGTTGGGATCTGCAACTTCTACTGATACATCCGAAAATCGTGTGTCAACGCCAGATTTGAATCATAATATAGAGGACCAAAGTTCTGGCAACCAAAGTTCCACATGGATAAATCGTCGCCTCCGTCAAGTGATAAACGCTGATTCCAGCTCTGTAGTTGATGTGGCCGCGATAACTGGCTACTATTATCGCCTTTAAAATTGTTGCGCTGCTACGATCATTTGGCTGTGAGTCGGGGCATCGCCAAAACTGAAATACACTTACATTCTTAACACTTACATTTGCCAAGTTTTTGTTAAAATGTTTGGTTCAGATCTAAATATAACGTCAGTTTGCCGTTGATGAAGAAATAAATAAACCAAAAATACTTATGGATGGTACAAAATTTGATCATTTTGAACACACTAGTTTAAAATGGTTTATCTTCTCTTAAAAACATCGTAGAATTGCTTGGGACTATTTATTCTAAAGTTACGAAAAAGTGACATACATACAACGATTTTATGGAAAGTTCAAAACTAAATGCAGGTAAATGAAAATTGATTTATACATATAATTAAATACTTATACTATATAGGCCTGTATACAGCACGACAGAAAGTTCCTTTCGTCACAGTATTTCATATAACTAGAAACACTTTGGCTTTGCTTTGATGCTCGTGTGCTGTTAGGAAGTGTTTCTTTTTATATGAAATGCTGTGACAAAAGGAATATTCCGCAGTGCTGGATACAGGCCTTAAGTATAATACTTGAACTTAACAATTTGTATTTATTGTTTTCACGTCTTTTACTTTGATTTAGGGGTTGAATGTAAAATGTACATGGGCGGGGCAATTTTAAAGGTATCGCCTTCTGTACGCCTCCCACTTTATGAAGGTTTTTAGCGCAGTAGTCTCTCCTCATTCTTGTCGTAGGCCTCAGCTCCTTTGTTACTAGGAAGGACCTTATAATCGACGTAGCATTTTGCATGTCGCTGTAACCCGTATCTGTAACTACACATATACTATTTTAAATGTAATATTCTTATTTCAGTTTCACCAATATCCAATATCTTAGACATAATATTGCGTTGAGAGGGCTCACCTTCATTACATTGCTGGCTTTTGATTTATTGTAAAATTAACCTGACTGAAGACACGCCTAACTTCAGCGTTGGACCATGATAAGAAACACATCTTTTAACCCATTTACACTGGCATCATTTCTTATCATTTTCATTTCTTAAAATTTTGCCTTTTCCATTGACAAATCGTCATCTTTTTGACATTCACAATGCAAAGATGACAAAAACTGCTGAATGGTTTGATTTAAATAACAGGCGCTACTTTATAACTCACGGGGACTTTTTGCAATATTTACCCAAAACAAGACATACCCGTCAGGACAGCAATTACGCGGGGCGAACGCATTGTTATCGCCCTGAATTATCAGCAGAAAGCTAAATACACAATTTTTTTGACTAATTTATATTTTAAAGAAAATTGCGCCTACTTTTTAAATTCATATCAACATTGGTATTGGTTATGACACTTTCTATTTCCAGAGAGTAACGAGTAGTGCCTGAGAGTAGCGAGTACTTTTTTAAAAATACCAAATTCCATCGTGGGGAATGCCATCAATGCAACAACAATTTGTATGGAGAAATTATATTTTCTCTATTTCTTGACATTTCAAGAAATGAAACTTCATTTCTTTGGTAGAAATAGGCTATATGTTGATTGCGTAGAATTACAATCAACCATTATTGACCATGCGCCCAGCTTGAAAAAGCAAAATACTTTGACTAAAATCAAAACAGGTCACTAAACCCAAATATGTAATTAGAAAAAATATGTAAATAAAATATTCCTATAGAATCCCCTAAATTTTAGAAACATAAATTCTTAATATTATGGAAAGCTTTTCTAAAACATAGATCAAGTTATTCTAAACCAAAGGGATAGAAACCTTGAGTATAAGAAAAGAATTTTAAAAATTTGAAAATTAGTTTCTTAAACCTAGAATATATGTACTTATTATTGGTTTTGTAACCCCGCTGAATGATCCAAAAGTGTTGTGCATAGCGAATCTTTCATTTTAGTGGCAGCGTGTTCGAATCTCTTTGGATTGGAAATGTTATTTACGCTGATACGCTCCACGATATTCCATGGGATCAGAAGACATCTCTATACAACTTCAACGGACCTTTTTTAGTCTGAAAAATAAAGAAAAATATAAATTTTTACTTTGGAACTATTTTACAAAATGGTTTTTGGATAGCAGTAAAATTGTTATGAAGTTTCCATTCGCAAGCGCCCACAGAAAAAAAGTGTAAAATACTTTAATTTTGTGGGTATTTTCACATTTGGCAACTTTGCGTTGAGAGTGCCCAAAAGTTCCCCTCGCAATTCACATTCAACATGGCTTTTTATTTTCTTTAAATATTGCAATATATAGATGTAGGTATGCGCTTTTGCGTGGTTTTGCTTTTGTTTTCGGCAAATAGAGATGCAAATGTACCTTTTTATAAAGTCCAGCCCAAAAGTATGCATTTGTTTTACGATTTTCTAGAATTCCTGAGAATAACTTGCAAAAAATTTTGTATTAAAATAAGAATATTAACACAATATCTCCTAGGGCTTAAGCGAAACTTTGTTTTTAAAATGTGTAGCATATTTGGCTGGAACTGAAGAGCCGATACCAGGCATGTTCTTAATTCCACTTCCATGGCAGCTTTTCGAAAGTGGAATTGATTCCTGTTCTCGCAACACTAGGCAAAATAGTCCAGTATATTGAAAGGTTGGTGGCGATTCTAGATTATTATTTGTGAACACGAATGTGTTTTCAGAAATGTAACGTCGAGATTTTTAGTAATTTGAGCTTAGTTGCTAAAAATGTATACTTTGTCCCTTTTTAGAAGCGTTTTGTGGAGAACCTATACTTTTGTTTTGCCTCCGACATTATCGGAAAGTACTCTTAACTTTGAAATAAACTATCAGAAACAATTCTTCGATTCTTAAGCTACGATATACCATTTTGAACACATACTAGATATAACACAAATATCTATTGCCCAAAGGCATGCCTTGCAAAAACAGTACAACAGATGGTAATTTGTATTAAATTTTAATGTAAATTTTTTGTAAAGCTCTTGTTTGATGCTAAGCTGCCAATTGATTTTCCTCAGCGTCAACAGCTTGTTCGTGAGCTCCTCGTATCGCCTTTGAAGCTTTTAATGGGCCCTGGGTCACCTGGCTTGACTGATCTCCACCCACTGTTTGTCGCCTTGCTTCAGCGTCCGCTTCTCATATTGTTCTACCAGGTGCTTCCTCGTTTTCTTGATTTTGCTTTGCCCCAGCTGATGTACCAGCTGCTCCCAACTCAGTTGCTCTGCCAAGCTGTCGCGTTGGGGTAGGGAGGGATAGCGAATATATACCAGACACTGCCTCTAAACCAGGCCTTCTTGCTGACTCCGGCGTTGCGCCCTGAACCGTGCCCTGAAGTTGTCTTCTGCTGAAGGTTAGCCCTTGACCTGCGGATCTTGGGCTTGCTGAAGATCTTGATCGACTTGTACATAGCTTAGTGACAAATTTATCTTCAGTTCCTGTTTCACGTTCGCCAGTTTTTCCTTCTTGCGGACGCCTGAGCCGTGGCCTGACATTTGCATTCTTGAGCCTGCAAAGGAGAGGCTATGTCGCTTCCAGGGGAACTGCTACTTAGCCTTTTACCTCTTATTGGTCACAAAGGCACTAAGGTACCAGACGCTGCTTGGAGAGGAGCTGCTACTGATTGCGATGAATCGGCTGGGTGAGTTAGTTTTAAATTTCACTAGCGGCACTTCTTCGATTCCACTAATCTCTTTCACTTTCGTGTCCTTGCTCTTAATGATTCAAGGAAGGCGCTGGAAGCTGCTCTGCCAAGCTGTTGCGTTGGGGTAGGGAGGGTAAGCGAATCTAAACCAGACACTGCCCCGAGCTGGTTTAGAGAGCGACTCGTGCCACTGGTACTACCACCGCCGAGGGTCAATATTGCGACTGGATGATATCCGTGGATCTGCATATCCCAAGGTGCTGACCGTCTGTCACATTTTAGTCGGCGGGCTGGATTCAAGACATATTCAGCGTAATGAAATTACCGCTTAGGTAATATTGAAATAGACGCGCTGACGACGTTGCCCAGAGCCAGGAACCTCTTGTTGATATTCACGCCCTCCTTGAAGCGGTCCTCACTGGCCAATGTATTGGAGAAGCATTCGAAACTGGCCAAGTCCACCAGATTAGACTTGGAACTGGTTGCAGATTTACTAAAAAAATGAATTTCGAATTAACTTTGTCCAGTTGGGATCCAGCTACTCACTTGCTCTCCATTTTGCTGACCACCAGCAATAGTAAGAATTCCATGCGATTGCGAAGTGGTCCCAATCACTACACGAGCCGCTGAACTGCACTTAAAATATCCGTCACATCCACTGCAGAATTGCTTGGAATTCACTGAGAAGCTCCTCTCCGAGCAGCGGCTGGCCTTCAACCGCCTTGGGGTCCAATAAGAGGCAGGAGGCCAAGTGGCAATTCCCCTGGAATTGACACAGCCTCATACCTTTGACTCTCTTCTGCCAATTGAAGCTGGAACTACCTACAGAATGAAGATGATGGTATGTGCACTGAAGGAGTCCAAGTTGCATATAATACGTACCATGCGGCAGGAGTCGAACAAGTTCCGCTAGTGGAAGCTGGAACTCACCCAGCCGAAGCATCGCAAGCAGCAGCAGCTCCTCTCCAAGCAGCGTCTGGTCCCTTAATGCCTCGGAGACCAACAAGAGGTAAGAGGCCAAGTAGCAATTACCCCGGAATTGACACAGCCTCATACCTTTGACTCTCTTCTGCCAATTGGAGCTGGAACTACCTACAGAATGAAGATGATGGTATGTGCACTGAAGGAATCCAAGTTGCATATAATACGTACCATGCGGCAGGAGTCGAACAAGTTCCGCTAGTGGAAGCTGGAACTCACCCAGCCGAAGCATCGCAAGCAGCAGCAGCTCCTCTCCAAGCAGCGTCTGGTCCCTTAATGCCTCGGAGACCAACAAGAGGTAAGAGGCCAAGTAGCAATTACCCCGGAATTGAACCAGCCTCAGCCCTACTCTTTTGCAGGCTCAAGAATGCCTTTTAGCGTCAGGCCACGACTCAGGTGTCGGTAAGAAAGATAAGATGCTGGCGAACGTGAAACACGAGCTGAAGATAAATTTGTGAAAGTCAGCCAGGATCGTCAGCAAGCCCAGGATCCGCAGATCAAGAGCTAACCTTCAGCTGGATGTTCATTTTGTCACTAATCAATGTGGAAATCAGCCTGTACCAGCCATACTAACCAAGCACCAGGATCCGCAGTTAAACCAACTTTGAAAAAGATCTGGAAATAAGTCAAGCTCAAATCGCCAACCTTCAGCAGCAGATGGAGCACTGGCTGAGAATGTCCAGTGTAAGGTAACAGTTGCTCAACATCTTGGTCCAGCAGCGACGCGAACTGCCTCGACAGTTTCTCCGAGCAGCATGCCCGCCTGAATGAGCTGACCGTGGCCCAGCAGCGTCAAGGGATAGAATTGAGTAAGCGACTGCTGCTGGCTGAGAGCCAATACCAACGTTTGCATGAGAAGAAGGTTGAGGACGCCGCCTCAGCAGTATACTTGGTATAAGGATAAGAGTCGGCCGCAGCTGCAGCCCAGTCGGACATCAACCATTCGTCGATACCCCCCAATGGGAAACTCGTCATCCTAGCGCTTCTCCTATGATTCCAGTATCAATCAACGCAGACGCCAACAATCTGCAAGCGATTTAATCTCCAGCCAAGCGTTCCAGCACACAAATCCTTACATTCTCCTTCCTCCCTACAGAATGTTGAAAATGTTCACTTTTTCACTTTAAATTTGTAATTTAAATTTTAATAGAAAGTCCGAAATAGCTGGTAGGTGTGCTCCACTCGGAGCACCGACTTCGAATGAAAAATTTTAGTAAAGCCAATCGCATGTTGAATTTTATTTGGTTTGAACAAAAAGCAAGGCCCCCTGCGATTTCGCAAACAAAAAAAATAATAATAAAAATAAATTAAATTTTTAACTAAACCAGCAAGTTTTAGCTGGCTCGAGATCATCTTATGTTTTCACATAACTTTAAAAAACCGGAACGCACCAAAACACAAAGGATGCTGGTAAACTGTACAGCTATTTCAAGTAACTCCCGGCACAGTTGCCACACTTGGTGGTTTTGCACAAAAAATTGTGATTTTCATGTTTTCATTTCTATTGGCTCATTTGCACGGAGCTTGAAATGGACGCAGAAATTAAAAGAGTTCCAAAAATTCTGCGGAGTAAAACCACATATAATTTTGGGAATAGCCATGAAAAGATGGCTGTCCTCAGAAAAAGATATTGTGCGAGTTTGCTTGAGCAGTGGGATGCTCCACAACTATTTTTCTTGGCTCAGACCATAGAAGTCGAAAATTTAAGCCAAGAGAAATAGTCGATTTAATGATTAAACCAGAATTCAACAGATATTTAAATTATATTCCTAAAACTATTGAAGACTTAAATACGGAATTTCCATCAGAACTAGACTAGAATCTACGTTTAAGTTAACATAATGCAATAAAATTAGCCTTTTTTTAGAATATTGAAAGGTCCTTGGTGGTGATTCCAGTTTATTTTCATGTGCAGAACTCGAATCTGTTTTCGGAAATGGTCTATCACGTAGAGATTTTTAATAATTTTTGCTTATAATTTAGGCGAGTTTCGTTTGGTAGTAGAACTCTTTAACTTTCAAATAAAGTATCAAATAAAGTATCCCAAACAATTCTACGATTTTTTTAAGCGTAGATATACCATTTTGAGTACATGTGCTGGAAATAATGAAAAGTCTAATTTTGTTGCCTTGTGTTATTATGTCTTCGTTAAGAAACCGGATGGACGCAAAAACAATGACCGATCTTTCTTTATATTTTACCGGTACATACCGGTACGTAACGGTATATCGAAAAAAGTTTAGATACCGAATACCGAGATAGTACGTGAACCAAAACAAAACCTTTTACGGAAACATAAGTTTCGGTACGTACCAGAACCGGAACCGGAACCGTAACAGCTAATATCGTCTGTGGTTTCGGCGTCAGCTTCACAAACAATATTGTATAGTTGATGTGATGTAATCGGTACAAAGAAAATAGCATCCCTAGTAGAGATTTCCTACTTGCATCAACATTTCAGTTGCCCAACTGGCGAAATCGTGCTGAAATAATGGTGTTTTCTATAACTCGACGATTTCTGGCAGTTCGGAAATTAAATAACCTTTCGACTAAAGATAAACTTCTTCGAGCAAATGGTTTCAGAAGTCTTCGGCTAAAGCATTATCGACCACCATCACTGAACTGAAATCTCACTATTTGGCAAGGATGCGTCTTCAGGAATGTTCAAGCAGTTGGAGGACAGGTCCCCATACAAGGCCGTTTGACGGAATATTTTCGAAATATATCAATAAATTAAGTGCTCATAAAGCTCATGGTACAAAAACAAAAAATTTCAAAAGAAACGCTCGCCAAATCAGTTTTCAGTCAAACTTGCTTCTAAGAATACGCAAGACGGTACGATAGGTTCTTAAAGAAGGCGCCAACAAGCACTATACGTGTACATACTTGTACACTATTTTTGTTTGTTTGTTTTAGTCAATGCATTTTCCGTGTGTTTTTGTTTGTCTTACAACAATTGGATTGTTTTACAGCTTCTCCAACGCAAGGAAAGAATACATGTTACTAGGTGAAAACTGCATTGTAAATAGCGGCTTCTTGCGGCACTTGTATGCAATGAAATGTTGTTTTTTTTCAACTATCACCATTTATTTATTTATTTAAGTTTGACAAAGTTCTGTTAACATTGCAGGGGTCGCTTAAAGATGACAGCAAATTACTTCTTACATCTAACACAGAAGAGTGAGCAGAGAAAAGATGCTAATACATATTATAGTTAAGACACAAATTTCAGAAAGGTTCATAGTTAGCAAAATTAGTTAGGCAAGGTTGTAGATAGATCGGAGAGAAATTTCTGGAAAGACGCAAAGGAACAGCAAGATTTATTTGGCTCAACAGAGCGCAAGAGTCAATATCACCTGATAAGAGTTTGTGAATGAAAAGCACACAATGGCACGTACGGCGGTTCTTAAGAGATGGAAGACCGATTAAGAGCAGTCGATGCTCGAACAGGATTTCTTAAATTTTTTATACAGGCGAGATTTTATATTTTTCAAATTAGACAAGCTTTTCGTAAACCATTAGGAAGAGTGCATGCGAGAGGTAGTGTACGAAACTGGTACATGAATTTTGAATACATTATAAATAGCCTCATAGAATGACTTGGTGGCTTCCTCAATATGTCGACATGTATCAAGGAAGGACCAATCGCACCAACAACCCAAAGCAGACGAAAAATGAAATATTTCATTATTTTTCGGCAATGGGATTCAAGAAAATTGTTCTTTAAAAAGTAATATCGAATGTAAGAGTGGAAAGCAAATGGGGAAAAACCTGGATCCTGAGAAAAATTCAACTTATAGCGATCTGAATTAAGAGCTAAATCAAAGTATGAAATTGTGGGTCGCACAGCCAAATCATATCGTGCGCTGGCAAAAAGGTATAATTAGAGTGACAAAACTATACAAAAATATATTAAAGTCATGGGAGTAATCAATTGTTCTAAAAAAAGACCGTGCCTACTGTTTCTGAACAGCAAAGGAAGACCATTAATCATCGGCTAAGAGCACTTTAAAGAAATTTGTTCTCTTCAAACTCGTCAAAAGTTTGTATTATGGATGACGAGTCTTATTTCACAGAAGAGGGCCACGAATGAACATCCATGCACTATTTCAAGCTTTCTAACACTAAACCACCTGTAAATGTCACTCAAATCACAAAAACCAAGTATCCTAAGAAGGATTTACTGCGGCTGTCCATAAGTGAACGTGGCATCAGCAAACTCGTCGTTTTCAAGGCAGGATTAGCTGTTAATACGACGATTTACAAAGACCGTTGCCTTTCAGTGCTTAAACAATTTATTGAAAGGCTTCATGCGAATGATACACGGTCTTTTGGACCAATTTAGCACCTGCTCACTATGCCAAAAAAAACACTGGAGATACTTGATATATTAAATATATTATATGTACCCAAGCTGCGACTGTAAGGGTGCAGAGTATGTTATAGTCGGGCTTGACCGACTTTCTTTCTTGTTGTAAATTAAAGGTTTCCTTATGTTGACATTTAAAAAAAAAAAACAGATGTGTTGATGCTAAGACACATAAAATTGCGCCATTTTTTCCAAAAAAAAATGTTACCTGCCGCTGGATAAGGTTGGTACTACACACTTTGATTTTATTTACTATCTCCACTTATTAAATTTAAATGTGGTTGTTGTGTTTGTTGAAATGGCTTTGTGATATATGTGTAGATGTGTGTTGAAATTGTTTTGTATTGAATTTCTTCGTGTTTAATTTGTTTTGTGTTGAGTTGGCGTGTGTTGAATTGTTGTGTTAGGTGAAATGACTCTGTGTTATGAAGACGAGTGTTGAAATTGTTTTGTAATGACTTTGTTTTGTGTTGAATTTGTTTGTGCTGAGTTGACGAATTGTTGAATTACTGTGTTGAGTGAAATGACTGTGTGTTTTATAGACGTGTCACCGTGAATTACATAATTTAACTCAATAATTACTATATTTACCATCCTTTTCAAGGGCAGCACCTTTACTTTCCCAGATGATTTTTGACAAGGTGCTATCATAATGCTGCCACAGCACAATTTTCTCTTTTATTACATCAATTAGGGCTACCTTCTCCACCAATGAAAAGTTGCGCATTTCTTACTCATTTTTAAACACCGCGCCACAACTTGACTACGAAAAATATGGTTTACATATATTTCACACCTTAGAAATAATCACTCATCGCGTGACTATCGCGTGACACGTTATTGTCGGTTGGCAGCGCTGTGAAATCGATATGACAATTTCGCGCCTGAACTCCAGACCAACTCACAAAACAGCAACCTGCGAAATTCGTGCGAAATCATTTTTTAAATGGAGTTTTTGATATCTCCGTACCAAGCTTTAGGCAAAAAATACCAAACCAGCTTCGATCCGGATTCCGGCCTGAGGTACATTCTACATTCGCTGTCATCTGGCACAGAGACATCTAATATATTAGACAGATTAACAAAAGTGTAAATAAAACAAGTAGGACAACTCACACGATTATTCATTTATTTGCTGGTGCACATTTGTACTTGAAATGTACTGAAACAAACTTGATCTGGGTACAGTATACACCTACATACATGCACAAATTTGTGGCTCTATCTATTATAGTCTCTGAGATCGAAGCGTTTATACAGACAAACAGATAATTTTTCACTGTTAAAAGGAGGAGAGAGGGGGAATATCGAAATCTGAAACAAACTTGATCAGGGTACGGTATACACCTAATAACATGCAAATTTGTTGGCTCTTTCTTTTATAGTCTCTGAGATCGACGTGTTCATACAGACAGGCAGACAGTCTTGTATTCCAACTTTGGGAAAAGCATTACAAATTTACAAGTCACGTATTCCATATGTAGCTTCGAAAATAAGCCTGAAACTAATCGGTCGGAAACTAAACTTTCGCCCAAACAACTTTAATCATCCTTTTTCTATCCAAGGAGCGACAGCTTAAGAAAGATTGGCATGCAGTCATTGTTAAATTTTCATAAAGATGTTCGAATAGAGTTTCATAAAACAGTTATCCGGCCATTGGGGGATATTTTTCGATATTTGAAAGTCACTTATTTCATATTCCGTATGCAGTTATTATTGAATTTTCATATAGATATTTTAAAACGAGAAAGGAAAGCTAACTTCGTCTGTGCCGAAGTTTTAGTACACTTGAAAACGCTTGCTCCAAAGGTTAACGATATCGACCAAGCTTCGCAAATCAGTTTAAAAACATTAGATTTTAATAATCACCGAGTTCAAGAGCGCTAAAATTGAAATCAAAAAAGTTCTTCTCAAAAAAACACATTTTTCGAACGATAGTCTCTATGGCAGCTACAAGAAGTAGTTATCCGATCCTGGCGGTTCCGACATAGCAGCCTGCAGCCGAAGATAGATAGCTTCATAACTGAGAGACTACGTCGCGTAGAAACTGACAGACGAACGGACAAAGCTCAATCGACTCAGCTCGTCAAGCTGATCAAGAATATATATACTTTATGTGGTCGGAGATGACTCCTTCTATGCGTTGCAAACTTCTGGGCAAGATTATAATACACTTTTCAAGTGTACAATGGGTTTGAACTTAATCGGATGAAAAACAAAAAAGTTTCTTTCAACAGTTTTCCACGAATTTTCCACGTTTCCTGATAGTATTTTCCATAATCTGATCGTAGTACTCACTTTCAGCATAAGATAAAGCTACTGTGAAAAACTCAGCTTCCTATCTGTTATGGTTTGGCCTGTGCGGCAGTCACCAGTCAGTCAGTGAGTCAGTCAGGTTGAACTTGCGACGAACCAAAAGCTCGCAAAATACTGATTGACGTATCCCCGAGAGACAATAGTTTAAGCACATATAGACATACACAGTTTGACAAAAGAACGAAGCGCCACATTAATTTCGTTATACAGCTTTAAGCGAAGCCGCACGAAGCGCACCACCCGCACGTTAATACTTATCTCATACGTACATAATTATCTTTCTAATATATCTATCTATACTAATATACTTATTACTTAGGGCACCCTTACACAGTTAACATATACATATTTATTTACTTATACACTTTATAAAGGTGGACCCTGTACACAGTTAGCATACACATATATTCACCCATTAATTAATAGTATTACCTAATGACCTGAAATCATATTTTATAATTTCCTTTGAAGTAATGAAACAAAAGATTCAAATCACGCGCGCATTTTCAAACAAGCGCGCACCTTCTATCGTTTGCTAACTGCTGACGAAGGCAGCCCGCCATTGTTATCGAAATCGCGCGCTCTGCCACAATCAGCTGGGACCGCTGCCGCGTACGACTGCGCCCAGCAGCCTATAAAACCAGAGCATCAGCGTACTGGGTTTTCACTTCGTGCGCGGCGTTGATCCAGTCAACACCTTGGAAAACATTCAGGAATTAACAAGCCGAACAGAGCAGTTCATTGTAGCCAAAAATTTTAGTTCTCATGAACTATATTTGAAAAATCCATCTGATGCCATGTTTGAAATAACTCTGACACATTTGGCAATTTTCAAAGCAATTTTTTAGAAGTGTCCAAACCAGCCCAATATTCAATATAATATTTTGAAAGCTTGTGTAAGTGATACAAATAAAAGATTTCCTTATTGGTTTGCAAAACCCGATCCTTGCCATGAGCATAGGAAAAACATATTAACCCATTTAATTAGGGTTCTTTTACTCAGGCACTGCAGATGGATGCAGGAAAAAATTCAAAAAAAAGAAATGGAACGAATGAATCAAAATAGTATTGCTAAAGAAAATAGAGCTAACAAAAGAGCACATGAACCTAAAATGGTTATGGATTTTGAGAGCGTTGAGAGCATTCACGAAAACAAACATTCTCATAGATTGAAAAAATTAAAAAAGCTAATGCATTTGTAAAAATGCACTTATTTAATACAGCAGCAACCAAAAAGTCCTTTAAAAATTATACGCACTGAATAATCGTATAAACAAAAAAGCTGTCCGATCTACCCGCTAGCCCAAAAGTTATAAAACAGTATATATAAGATTTTTTTTTTTATTTAAGTAAAGACAAAGTGTAGTATCTGGAAAAATTAAAATTTCCACTTACATTTTAAGCCGTATCTCAATTCAGAAAAAGATGTAGTCAAGCAAGATATGAATCGAACAACACTGAAATGCCAATAAATAATAAACCTGCTAATACGGCAATTTAATTTTTTTTTGTAAAACTAGTGTTACTGCAAGTAACATAATTTTTTATACAGTTTCTAGTCCTACGTAGCAGCCCGGGGATTTGGGGCACTGGCAGCCTTATTCTGCGGTAGTTGAGGGACATTGCTGCCATGCCCCTCAACACCCGGCCACCGTTAACGGTTTGGTGCCAATCTTCGACGATGGCCGGGTTCTCCCAATGATCGGGCTGGCACGGCTGGCGTTGAAAATTTGTAAGGCTGCTGGCCCGCAGTGTAAACGGAGCCAAAGCTGAAGAGCCGCTGCTGCCACCACCACCTCTGCTGCCACCACCTCTGCTGCCATCACTACGGCCTCGTCCGCGGCCTACAGGGACACCGCCGCCACCACGTCCGCGGTAACCGCCTCTACGCCCTCCACGTCGGCGCACACCGCCTTGGTGGACACCACGATGTCCGCCGCCACGGCCTCCACGTGAGCCGCCACCGCCACTACCGCCTCCTTGGACTGCTCCATAATTGATAGTGCTGCGCTCAGCACCATTAATATTATAATTAATCTGAAACTGTAAGAAAAAAGATTAGTATATTAGTGCCGTTATAATTAATCTAATAAATAATAAATAAATGTGCATATTTGTACTTACCATTTTTCGCGTCTGCACAAATACAACACAATGAAGACATTGCAAATTAAGTGTTGGATAGCGTCTAATTGAGGCTCAAGCTTGGAAATTTCGTTTTCTTAAGCTTGGAACACCGGAATTAGGACATTGTTACCAACAGTGATTTGTGAATATCGCAGAAAGATGAAGACGTGCTGTCGTCCAGGCCACAGGTACATTGCTCCATCTGAAGCATGCTTCAAAAATGGATTGGAACCATGGGGCGATCTCGCAAAGGAGTCGATCGCCCAATGGATTTTCTGTGGAGTAATGATGTTGTCTGATATGTTGATTTGGTGCGTGTGTAGGTCATGAGGCTTATCTGAGTCAGTGACTACAGTCCAGCCTGGCTTGATGCGCATCCAGAAGAGCGCATGTCGCTTCCCTGTTGCTTTCCGTCCAGTGGCCGTCGTTCGTTTTCAGCTGACTCAGCATGGGTGGCCTGGAGCAGAAGGTTCTCCACGCGTTTTGCTTTGCCTTTCCTACTTCTTTTTTGAAGAAGCCAAGTCTTATCTTCTATTCCTCCCAAATTAACTACTCATCCGGTTGTTTGGCGAGTTTGAAGCATGAAGATGGGGAAATAGACTGTGACGGGCCGAAAAATATGTAGAAATTATTCAAAATTTTATTGTGAGCTAGGTTATCAGTTAGATTATGAAGATGACGTATAGGGCGTAGCCACGCACGCCGAGTACTTGCTAGTCACCTTATATATGCATCTTGATCTTTAAATTGTAATTTAAAATTTGAAATTTGAATTTGTATGTCTGTTAGGAATGCAATGTTATGTTTAATTTTTTAAATTGCAACGATATTTTGACTGTTGATAGTTTGAGCGTTTTCAAATAGCAGAAAGTAGGGTGAAATACTGGGAGAATTGCTTGAGTGAATGAGCAAATCTCTGTTAACGGAGCGTGAGAGCGAGAGAACCTCTGATAATATTACAGAGTTGGCTGAAATTTATCTCAAGGCAATGTCGATGTAATTTTAATTCCTTATTAACTAAATATTACAAGTTGTAACAACAGATTATATAACCCATTACTTAAATAACCATGCTAAATCCATTTATAAAATAAAAATCTTTTTTTCCTATTTTTACCGTTTATTAAGCAATTTCGAGCATATGTAAGGATGAGAATATGTAAATACAATATATAATTATCAATCCCTATCATTAAAACCACTTAAACTAATCCATTTAAACCCAAAAAGTCTAAATCAAGTGAATAAATTCACTTTTCCAGCCCTCACTAGCTCTACTCTTCTAAAGCACGCGCGCCTTACGGCAGCTAAAAATTCGAACTTAGTTCGAAAAGTCAAATCGCGCGCCCCTGACTTGCCTCTGATCAGCTGTTCACTTTCCGAGTGAAAAGTTGTCGACGCAGCAGCTTGGGTTTCTATATTCATTCTTCTATGACACCTTGGAGCAGTATATCGACCGGTAGGTACCAAATGCTCCAATCAAAGGAATGTTCTGCGATTTTCAGGCAAGCAACAAGTCGCACCAGAGCAGCTCTGGTCCGTACAGCCACGGCACACTCGTGTACCCAGTGGCGCAAATTGCCATTGCCATGCCTTCAGTATGAAGAAAATCATCGCATACAATCTGCATTACTTTGCCGTATGCATGGCCGCTTTGTAAATGGGGTGCGCACATTCTGCATTACTAGTAATAAAACAAGTATGCCACAGCCGAACTGCCATCGGATTCCTATTACGAATGCGGATATTTTTTTTCAAATTGTAATGCAGAATGTTCGCAGTCCGCTTACAATTCATCACACAATTGAGGAATCGTATACTCAGTCGTAAAGCACTTGTAATACGATTCAATTTACTAAAGATAGAAAAGTATGCGGGTGGGTAACGCACGTGTTATACGATGCAATGTACTATTGATAGAGAAGTATATGGGTTGGTAATGCACGAGCATTACAGCCTATATGAGTGGGTAATGATGTAGTAATGCAGTGTTTTTTTTTTTTGTTTTTTAATGATTTTATTTGGATTTTTTTTGGTACAAAATGTAAAATTAAATGTAAATTACAAATGCTAAAATTACATATTTTTATAAAATTTATTAAAATTATTAAATTAGGTTATTATTATACTATATTTAAAAACGTAGTTTTTTTTTGGTTGATAGCTTAAAATTATATGTCTTCATGTTTGTTCTATTAAAAAAAATTCAAATTCTAAACACTAAATGAGTTTTTAAATATTACGACTAGCTTAAATTTATATTAAATTATTATTGTTTTCATAATTGTAATTAACATTATTACTATCTTTGTTTTCTGGTCGGCACGCACGCCTGCTCCAGTTGAAAGTCAAAATTCAACTGACGCCACGCCGTATTAAAATTCGTCAAGTCATTGCTGCACACTTACGCATACAAACGTATCCATTTGTACAGACTTAAAGAAAATAGTAGAAATGTCAAAAAACGCTTCTGGATGAGGGGGGAAAGCACATAAGCGAACGAAATAGACATCGGCTCGTGTGTGGCACGATTAGTTGTTTCAGTTTGTTTCCGATTACTATCTCTCTAACGAAAAGCAGCGGTTGTATTGCATTACTTTTTCTTCAGGCGTAATGCATACTTTCGGCAGAACACGTTGAGCTCTGCGCCGCTGGGTAGGCGCGCTCCAACAACTCAAGGCACAGATGAGAGAAGGATAGATCCAACGTTTGCGCATTCCCTCTTCTCTGTCAGCTGCGCTGCTACAGCGCAGTTGTATTTTGCTTGCGCCATACCATGGCTGATGGGTGGGAGTAGAACAGAGTTAAGTTTGAGACAAAGACTGTTGCAGTTGCAAACTGAACTTGGTTCGACCGAGCAAAGGATGAGTCTAGATATTAGATGGTCGTCGATCAAGGCTTGGAACGACTCCCGGTCACTGGGGTGGCTTGCACCCACGGACAAGGCTCGAGATGAACTAAACCGTCCCCTGGCCCGATTCACCAAGATTGACGCACTGCATCCGGAAGAAAACACGACGGCACAAGCGCAAGACGACTCGCACAACAAAGATTGAGACCATCCTCCATGAGAAGTACCAATAAATAAGCTTTTACCCACGAACAACCCGGCGTCTTCTTATTTGGGCGAGTGAACGATTTCAGCAAACAAGAACCTAGCGTCCCACAAACAAATAATATCTGTAACAAACCCTGGCAACGGCGAACTACGGCCGTGCCACGAAAAGATGTCGTTACGAAATCCCTCAGAAGCCTAACTCTGGGACAGGAGCTATAATTGCCCCACAGACGATGTTTGGCATTCCAGTCGACTCCTATAGGGCAGGTGGTGCCTGCTTGTATCAGCTATGACGCGGGCCAGGTGGCCAGTAACAAGCGACGATGGTCAAAGGACCATGGTCGGTGGTGATTGAGACTCTTGTCGCTTGCACATGGCTAGTCTGGAAGTCGTTTAATTTAATTTTATTTCAGTATTATCCCAATGCTACAAGTACATAAGTACTATAAATTAGTGCATCGGTCACAAAACAGAGAGATCGCAAGAGATAATGAAATACACAATATATAACAAAGTATGAAATATAAAATACATAAAATATAATCCTAACAAAACTAATACAATACTAATTGCAGAGTGGATAGAGTATCCTGGGATATCGAAGACAGAGTTAAGATTAAAATTTGTCTCGCTAACCAGGAGAATATCGATGAAATTGCGCTGTAAAAACAGTTTGACCTCATTGACCCTTCTAGTTAGGAGGTCTTCATTCCAAACAGATAGACGAAGACCTAACATTGTGGCGATAGTTTACCTTAAATGGTTGGGTGTCGTAACACCGGGAGCAGGAGTGCAATTTCAACCCGTTCAAAGTCCAAAGACAGGACTCCAGTGACAAGGCACGTTTATTCTAAAGTGGTGTTTTATTCTGTGCAAATACAATGAGGTTAGGCTTAATCCAATTACAGTCTTATTCTCTTATCGCAGTCTTTTTCCTAACTCCAGTTACTTGACATTCTCTTTTTATAAGCTTAACTTAGACAGTGTGACCCTTTACAGTGAGGCCAAAAATCCATATTCAGCGGAAATACTAAAAGACCGCGCAATTCAAATTTACAACTATCGATAATTTAATCCGTCCCGCGACAGGTATATAGGGCTTGATCTAAGACCATTATTAGCTGAAGCAGGTGCAGCAACCGCCGCAAAAGTATTCATGTTTCTTGAATTCTCTTTAAGGGACATGTATTTCATCGATCAAATCTGCAGAAAGTAGGGGCAGCCTTTAAGGTTGGTAGCCACACTTGGCTGGGGTGTTTGCAGGTTTTCTTTAAATATTTGTTGGGTAATTACTACCATTTAACGCAGCCGAAGTAATGACAATAGCGCATAGTGTGGTGATATTTTTGGCACCGTTGGCATTGAATTATGTTCTCGGGCTGCCTACGTGGCCATTTTACGGAGATTGTTTGTTGACATGAAACTTTAACTATGAAAATTTGAAAGAGTTGGTGGGGTCAGAGTCAATGACGTTATGAGTGGCCAAGTTAGCGGTATCGATCGAATTGGAACCAGTGTTGACGTAGACGTTGGCATTGGTGGTGAGATTGACATTAGCATTGACATACGGGTCGGTGTTTTCGTTAGCGTTGGTATTAGGGCTGACATTTGCGCTGCCGACTGTTGAGACTTGGATGCTAGGCTCTACGTAAATAATTGTATTGCAATTCATAACGGAGCCGTTCTCTGCCAATATGTTTGTCTATTTCTACCTTAAATTTACCTCGTAGATTACGCGGACTTCTAAATAAGACTAACAACCCTATTGACTTATCCTTTAAAACAGCAAACTCAAATAACTCAGGACCAGGACTGTTCCGACCACTAGAGCAAATACTAACATTCTCGAATAGTTCGTTCCCAATGAAAATTAAAACGCCTCTTTCGGGTCGCGCCTTACAGTTTACATCTGGACAATCTAGACGCACAGCAATTCTAAAGGCTGGTAAATACTTCATATGTCCCGTTTGAGTAGGTTGAACCCTCAAGAAAACACAACATAGAACCCTGAAGAATAAGCTTATGACATTCAGTATATTTTTTACATTATGAGAAAGAGGCTATGGATGTAGCTGGATTGTAAAATAACAAAATCAACTAATGAGAGATAAAATTATAAATAAAATGAAACTTTGACATTCAGTATATTTTTTACACAATGAAAAAGAGACTATGGATGTAGCTGGATTGTAATATAACTAAATCAAAGCAAATGCAGCAAGACCACCTAGATTTGCAAAAACACCAACATGAGAAAACGGCCCTCATAACAACTCAGAGCAAGAACAACTCAGATAAAGATGGATTGAACAAGATAGAATGAACAAAACTCGCTGTACAAAAATGAACAATTGAAGAAGAACATGTTCACTTGTTCAGTTTAAAGAACAACACAATTTTGTTCACTCACTCATGAACAACCCAACACCACTTGTTATACGATGCAATTTACTACTGATAGAGAAGTATATGGGTTGGTAATGCACGTGCATTACAGCCTATATGAGTGGGTAATGATGTTGTAATGCAAAAAATGTATGTAGCTTCAAATTGTATATTATTATAATATTTATAGAAATTATTAACTTAGGTTTGTAAACATATTAATGTAATGAAATGGCTTTGGACCTCTGGATGAACTAGTCTGAAGCACCCTAATAGCAATACCGAACTAGTGCTGATGGTTGAGCGGATGGCCACACTGGTAGATGATACGAGCATAGAAGGAGACGTTAGTGGATTGTGGAAGGGTAAAAGATGGACGCTGACCGAGACGGACGTGTGTGTATATCAGGGTTCCCCTAGCAGAGAGAGCGAAAATGTGACTGTGTCTCTCTCTAACACACAGTGATGCAAGACGTCGGCAAGCATTCGTGTGAATTGGCGAGTATGTTCGTGCCCCAGGGGCTATCGCTGGGGAACTCTAGTGTATATAAATTGGAGTGCGGTGTCTCCCTATCTGAAGCGACATCGCTCTGCGAAAGCGACGTCGACACGCTCTATTTTCAACAAAGAAATGCTAAATGACCGCGCTCTCGCGTTGCTAAACACACGCACGCAACGCCAAAATGAGCATGTGTGTTTTGCCGGCCCCTGAGATAACTGGACAGAGACCGTATTGATAATATAAATAGTAATTGTGTAAATGTTGTGTAAATAAAGACCAGAAAACCCCGAAGAGTCGATGGTTTACAGGTTATTATTAGACTACAATTAACGAGAAAGCAAAGCTAACTTCGTCTGTGCCGAAGTTTTAAAACACTTAAAAAAGTTCGCTTCAACGGCTAGCGAGTTCGACGAAACTTCGGGTGATCATGCCAATTCCTTGTTTTTCTAGTATCATTTGATTTTCTATAAAATATTTTTTAAGTTGTTTCACGTATTTCCTGGACGAATAGTCAGTATCTGTAATTTTTTTTCACCACGACTGGTTGAAAAGGCTATATAGATTCCTCAACGTTTTGCCCACTTGGGTTTATTTCATGCACCCGTAAAATGATGTATGGTCTTTCAATCCGCAAATAAGGATCTTTTGCGGGGGCATCACATATAAATGAATTACATTTTATTTTTGGCTTGATCATACCTAATTGAACGCCATCTGACTTGACTCTATGCGCTGCAGTTCTTCCACAAAATCGTTTAAAAATGTGATTGGATTTGACGGTTTCAGTTTTCCCAAAAACGTGCCAATTAGAAAAACATTACTGTCTTTTACATTGTGACAGTAACCCATTTAAAAAGTAACAAGCCATCTATTCCCACATCCATGGACAAATCTGTACAGTTTTCAAAAAGGTGTCTATTACTTAACAAGTAATTTTAGATGCCTAGATGTAGATAAGTGCCAGGAGCAACTGTTCTCGTAATAGTTTTGGTACGGCGATCTATCAAAGATTCGACAGAGCTTGGTTCCTCGATTCCAGAAGTCCATAAAATTTTTAAGAGAGCTCGGACACACTGGCTAAATTCCAAATACCAATCTCGAAGATTGTCTGCAAGGCTTGGGGAACCACTTTCATTAAAAATATGGAGCATAATTTAAATTATGTTATGGCACTGGACCAATCAGTAAGAATATGGTAGTTTAAAATTAGTCAGAGGCTTGTCAAATAAATATGCACTGATTCGATAAACTTTTATCCTAATTCATAAATAGTCTTCATCGTGTTCCGAGGCTTTTTAATAACCATGAAGATATTAAAAAGGTTTTTTCCTTAGCATTAGCCCAAAGCGCGGAAGAAGCCAAGTGTGGGAAAGATTCGGTAAAATATTGGACAAACAAGGCAATGAGGTCGGACACTTTGTAGGGCCTTGCATAGGACAGTTAACGTGCACCAAGATCTGTGCCTTGCGGAGGTAGGCTGACTGCACTGTCACTATGTGTTTCGATGAAGACTTGGCCTCGCAAAGGAAAATGAGGTTTCAAGAAAGCTGCATATCCTAGACGGGCGAACAGCAGAGAAAAGACTGGAACCTGCAAAGGATAGTTGACCTGCACCAAGAACTGTGCCTTGCGGCCGTGAAAGGTTATTTATATTGTGCATGTATTAACTGTGCCAGGCAGTGTAGGGTCACAATACACAAATGTTTAGTCCGGAAGACCAAAGCAAAGACATTGCGGTTGGACAATTGAAATAAAAATATGGTAAAGTCTTCTTGTCCTTACAGGTGGATTACGAAATCATTGGTTTGTCATGAGTGGGAGAAGTGGCTGCGTGTCTTACAAATTTATTTAGAGGCAAAAGATGTGTCAGGTATGCAGATAAAATAGAGCAAGCTCACCTAGGCGGCAAGCAACTCCAAGCAGTGGCGTTCTCATTGCCTGGAGCATTGGAGGAGTATGATTATGATGCAGAAAACTTTTTTTCAAGAGACTTCAAGTTTTCTTCAAATCATTTCGTCGATTTGTTCGTCGACTTGGAGCACAGGTTAACACTGCAATTTCGGCTCAACTAAAACGGAAGTCGAAGACAACGCCATATATGTTTCCTTAGCATCCACCAGAAGAAATTATTGGATAAGAAATACAGAGGATGCAGGGGAACCGAAAAGTGACGAAGAATATTCGGAACATAATGGTTTTCAAACTGATTGTTTTCTTTTTTATTTGGATTTTGCGATGAATGAAGCTGGTCGCGTATAAAAAGAAAGGAGCTTAGGAAAGTAACTCACTATGAGGTCACGGAAAGGGATGGCAACATCGTCAAGCTGTGCGAAGGGCAATGTACCGTGACACGAAACATTAGTCATCGAAAAAGATACCGATAAGGATACACGTCTCTGAATCCAGCGATCTGGACAACTAAAAAGAAGACGGGATTTGGTTTGATTGGGGTTTATCGGGGCTTTCCCAATCCATGCAACAAATGTTGAGCTATTAGCAAGTCCCAGAAAAGTAAGAACACGGAATATGAGAAGTACCTGTACAAGGCGAGATGAAGTCTCTTGGCTTAAGAATAAGGGAGGGATTTGGGAGCCTGTGCCTCTAATGTCATAGTAAAACGACGAGTCAGTCGATTGCCTATGCATCATGTATGATTTGATTCGTATATCTGGAACGGAGCGAACAAAATATATTTCCGAAATTTCCGTAAAAATATATAGGGTATTCACCAGCCCTCGTAAAAGCGTAAACTCCAAAAGATTACGACACAACAACAAAACACATAGGAAAACAAGTAAGAGCGCTGTAGTGGAGTTTCCCGACTACAAAATACTCTGTTCAATCGAGAAACACATACAAACCCTCTCGCATACACAAACGCACACACACGCGCTTACACGCGGCCTGCTGACTGCATACCTGCCGAGTGGATAGGATTGTCGCCTTGTATTTTTTGATATTCCGGCTCAAATCCGGGCAAAGAATGGTGGATCTATAATCGTTCTTTTTATACCCTGTTCCCATTAAAAATGGGAAAAGGGGATCATGAAGTTGTGCAAATGTATGTAACAGCCAGAAGGAAGCTTCTCCGACCCTATAAAGTATATATATTCTTGATCAGCATCAACAGCCGAGTCGATGTAGCCATGTCCGTCTGTCCGTCTGTCTGTCTGTCTGTATGAACGCGTCGATCTCAGAGACCATAAGAGATAGAGACACAAATTTTGGCATGCACATAGGTGTATACCGTACCCAGTTCAAGTTTGTTTCAGATTTGGAAAATTCCACCCCCACCCTTCTTAAACCGCAAAAAACTGTCACAGCCACAATTTTAAAGTTAGAACCTGGTGGCTTAATATATACCATCCTAGGCCTTATATCTAACTACTCTCCAAAGGAAAATAAGATACGAGCAATAACATAAAAGTTATTAAACAATTTAGCTTATGCGCGTGTGAGCGCGCTTGTGTGTATGTGTGCGCTCGTATGTGTGCATGCGCTTGTGTATGAGAGTGTGTTTGCATGTGTGTCTCAATTGAACAGGGTATTTTGTAGTCGGGAAACTCGACTACAACGCTCTTACTTGTTATACTCTGTACCGAAGGTACATAGAGTATATTAAGTTTGTGCAAAAGTATGTAACAGGGAGAAGGAATCGTTTCCGACCCTATAAAGTATATATATTCTTGATCAGCATCAACAGCCGAGTCGATGTAGCCATGTCCGTCTGTCCGTCTGTCCGTCCGTCCGTCCGTCCGTCTGTCCGTCCGTCCGTATGAACGAAGAGATCTCAGAGATGGTAAGAGATAGAGGTTTGACATGTATGGGACATATATTTCTTATACTTGCAGGCAGATCAAGTTTATTTTCAATTTTTGACACGCCCCCTCGCGCCCCCGCAATTTGGAAAAAACGTCATATCTCCTACAGTTTTGGAGATAGATCGTTCGTTCCTTCTAGAGATACCTTGTAAACAAAATTATTTATCGATTTGCTGAAGGAATGATAAAGATCGGATGAACGATACTCAAGTTATGGGCAAAAAACGGCCACTTAACACCACCCACCCCCCCACCAATAACCACAGCAACATACCCTAACCGTTCAACACAGGCAATCTTAGTGCTAGAGAGAAAGAGAGAGAGAGAGAGAAACTTAGAGAGCGCACCGCGTTGTGCGCGGGGTGTTAACTGGCCGTTTGACTCCTGAGCAAATGCGAGTGTAAGGGTACAGAGTATGTTATAGTCGGGCTTGACCGACTTTCTTTCTTGTTTTTATTAAAAAAGCCCAAAACAATGGCCGAGGTCAGAAAAGATTTCAATCACAAACGATAATAAGAGGCAATAAAAAATAATAAGTCAGCTCCATCGTTCCGCATGGCGGAACGGTCGTAGCGCAAAAAAAAATTAAAAATTCACAAATAATAGCCGCAAATTCTCCAAGTTTCAAGTTTCTAGCTTTAAAATTAGAGTTTTTGCCAAAAAAACGGCAATACCATCCAATGTGCAGTCGACGTCCCACATTGACTTGGATAACAATTCTTCACCGCTCCCCTCGGCACAAGGCAGCGCGCCCGAGTTGTCCGATTATGAACAGATTATGGCATTTTTCGATAGCCTCCGTCGGGACCTTTTTCGACCGATCGTTGGCAGCAACAACTCTGTGCCCACAGCTTCGACATCAACTAATATGGGCGATATCCCCTTAGTAATGAATCCTACTTCAACTGAAGTAACTGATCTAAGAGCTCTTGACGAACGCCATGCAACCGCTGTAAACCGGCCGTTGCCACTACCCGCCATCATTAACTTGGGGGATTCCAATTCAGCACCGTTAATATGAACAAATAAATAAATATTTAATGATATATAATTATAAAACTTTTACATATTCCCAATAATTATTAGTTTTAAGCTAAATAACAACTTAAATCTCAATTAATTAATTAATGATCATCAACTGTTGTGACTAGTGCCCCAAAATAGGTTTGAAAACCTGTAGCGGTAGGATGAATTATAATAGTAAAACATAAATATACCTCCAGGGCAGCGTCGCAGTCTTCAAGCTACTTCTGTGGATTCTATCGGCTCCCAAACGTATGCGTATTGAGGCAAACAACTCCGAGGAGGAGAGTTTCTACAAGTGGCCGGAGTGCTTTGAGAACGTGACCAAATGTGGACACGTGTTTTGTCAATTCAAACGGCCATTCGCACCAAACATAAGTGCCCGTTGTGCAACAAGAAGCTAACCCAACGCCAAAAAAATCGCATATATCTATGAGCCAAGGCCAACTGATGTGTTATGAAATGTAATTATTTTGCAAAATTAGCAGTTTGTAAATTAACTTTAGTAAATTAAGTTCAAAGTAAAAATAGAGGCGTAGGTCAACAATGTTTTGAAATGGGTTGTTGTACAGATAAGTTTAAACATTTTGTCAACAAATAAGATCAAATTTAATGTCTATTAAAAATCAGTTCTAAACCAACAAGAAAACATTCTTAATTTTTTTCTTAAACTAACATCACAATTATTTCAATAATTGTACCTACAAATATAATTATTAGTAAATAACAATAACTGAAGTAATTTCCTATGCAAATTTTCAATACATGAAAATAGTTGTAATGGTAATGGAAATTAATATTTACATCCGTGCTTGATAGTTCCAGCTTACACGCCGAGTTTAATTCCTCCATGTGCATACCTGCACTCTATGACCTATCAGAGAAATTACTTACCACTAAAACAGGGTTCCCCAAGCAGAAAGCGCGAAAATGTGACCGTGTGTCTCTCTCTAACACACAGTGCTGCATGACTTTGGCAAGCATTCGGTGTGAGTTGCGAGTATGTTCGGCCCCCGGGGCTATAGCTTTGGAACTCTCCATTAAAACCTACAAGCCCCAAATGAACACGCCAAATAAATCGCATCTATCTATTGTCACAATGGCCCTGATATAACTTACATTTGAGCGCCGTCCTAACATGGCTCTCTATGTTACATCCTCCATGCTTGCACTCTGAGCATTGTTCGAGAAGTGCCCGTCTCTGGAGTGCGTCGCCGTCTTTTAAAGCAGCTGCTCTGTCCTTAGCTCACGCAATGCCGAGCAATGTCCTAACGCGTTCGTCCAGTTTGCTTGGTACTTTCTCGATAATTATTGATATTCGGAGTTAGGCGCCCTATTTGAACAAAATGCCCGTTATTGTGCGTTTACATTGTAACGCCCTTTTCATGGCACGGCTGTTGCTCGCCGTTGCCAGGGCTTGTCCCAGAAATCATTTGTTTCTGGGACACTTGGTTCTTGTTTGCTGAAATCGTTCACCCGCCCAAATAAGTAGACACCGGGTGGTTCCGGAATATTAGCTTAATTTTATTAAAGTTTCTCTCAGAGGGTGAACTTGTTCCCTGAGCAAAATATTTCGTGCGCCGTGGGGTTCCTATGACGGATGCAGTGCGTCACTCTTGGAGGATCGGGCCGATCTGGGTCGCCACCCTAGTGACCGGGAGTCGTTCACAGTCTTGCTGTGTTGGGACGCGTCTGCCCGCGTGTGTCGTGGTTGTCAGCCAGGGAGCCGATTCGGAAACCGCACACAAACTGCCGGTTCGGAGAACGCAGAGTGGGAGTTGGACGGGCCAAGGCGTATTTAACAAGGTGGCAGCAGCGTCGACGTCGCGTTGCCTTACGAAAAATGAGAGCGAGAGCAAGAGAGTAATAAACTCAAAGAAATTTGTTCTCGCATGCACATGTATACACACACACATATGAATTTTTTCTATTTTGCTGCGCATATACACATCTATACATATTTTTTTGCTGCAATTAAAACCAAACTGACTAAATAAATGTTACAAACTTAATGAAAAATTTTAACAATATATTTATTTGCTATTTTCTTATAATAAAATACACAAAATCACAAAGCAGAACGCAAAAAATTCGTCCGTAGTCGTGCGTCGCTCGCAACGTTCGAATCGAGACTGAACCCGTAAGGCAACAGCAAAGAGGGCGACGTCGACGTCGCTGCCACCTTGTTAAATACGCCTTGGTTTGGATAGAGTCATCTGTTTTTTTCCCTTCAACAGTATCGTGGCCGATGAAGGCTTTATCTTCTTCGGTGGCTCTTCGTTGACAGGCATGCAAGTACAATTCTACTGTCATTGACAGGGCCGGTGAATCTGAATTCCCATTTTTCGACCTCTGGTTCCACATGCACCCCCCCATCTTGAAGATAAAGTGAATCTTCACTGTTTATAACTTGATTAATATAAATAACAATTAAAAAACAATTTCAAAAATATTATTTTTATTGTTTTAATTAATTTTAACCACCTTCCACAACTTTTGAAATTCTGAAAATATTACAGAAATTTTGTCTAGGAATGAAAAACGAAAGTGGAACCTCAACTAGAAGTCTTAAATAAATGGTGTTAAAAATTTCGCGGAATTTTGTAGGTAACGGCTTGCATTTGAAAAATCTACAAAATTATTTTAGGGGACTGTATACGTGCAAGCTTTGACCAAAAAATAATTGGAATTTATTAATGGAGAGATGGCCCGAAAAAGGTTTTTGATTGAAATGATACAAACCGCTGTTAAACATGCAGTGTTGGTACTAAAAGTATAAAAAAATCGTTAAATTACTTTCTGGTGATGTACTTTAAACTGCAAAAATTAAAAGCATTGGGGGCAGGTTCCCCTACAAATCCGGCTATGCCCTTCGATTTCATTTTTGTGTGATCGTTCTCTGGTTTGTAAACATTGGGAACCAGGTAACCGCTCCCTTGTGGCCCGTTTTTGCCTTATTTTCCAATTTTGAAAACTCTAAGCATCCAGTGCAACAATGCCCGTTCCAATGTTCTTCAATCGGAATATACAAATCATTTGCAAAAACTCGGGATTTGGCGGAGGATAAAGGGTGGCACCATCAAAGAACTTACATTGGAACGCCAACATCATTAAAAGAGCTCCGCTGGCAGCCGGGAAATGATCATTGTGTGTCGTACTTGACAAATCTGAACCAACTGGAAAAGCTAACTTTAGCTAATTGCTATGAAATAACAAACGAGGGCTTGCTGGAGGTGTTGCGAGCCTGTAAAAAAATTCAGCTTTTGCAAATAACAGATTGTATACAAATACAATCAACATTTGGATCGTTGGCCATTGACATATTACGACAGAATGAGGTACAGTCAGATAATCCATTGAAGTTGCTCGTAGATACTTGGATATTCAGACAAACCAAACATAAAAAAAAAATATCAAACAATATTTTGTTAAATATACATATTAAAGGCAGCCCTCGTACTTATAATATAATCATTATATATGTATATTAACAAATATGTATATTTTTAGCTGCTTCCCAGTACGGACCATCCGTTGTTATTCTTGGGATATTTAAATTATTATTTACAGACTTTGAAGCCTCCGCAATATGCCGTTGTCCAAATATTCGCTTGTTTTGGTATATGCCCCTAAGATCCTCCATTTCCCGGGACTCAAAATTGTGATGATTTCAGTATACATATGTTATTTCTAATTATATTTCCTACCCCTTAATAAACGATTTTGTCAACGCCTTCAATTAGAAGTTGTAAATGTCAAATAGGAAATGTTCTTTTGCAAGTTTGAAATTATTTGTTAGACAGATGGAAATTTTGGAATTGAATTAACAAACTTTTTCCTTTAAAGATCAATTAAGAATAAAGATTTTAATAAGAGTAAAAAATAAAGATTAAGATTATCAGGATAATTTAAAGTTTTAATATTTTAGTATTTAACAAGGTGGCAGCAGCGTCGACGTCGCGTTGCCTTACAAAAAATGAGAGCGAGAGCAAAAGAGTAATAAACTCAAAGAAATTTGTTCTCGCTTGCACATGTATACACACACACATATGAATTTTTTCTATTTTGATGCGCATATACACATCTGTACATATTTTTTTGCTGCAATTAACCAAACTGACTAAATAAATGTTACAAACTTAATGAAAAATTTTAACAATATATTTATTTGCTATTTTCTTATAATAAAATACACAAAATCACAAAGCAGAACGCAAAAAATTCGTCCGTAGTCGTGCGTCGCTCGCAACGTTCGAATCGAGACTGAACCCGTAAGGCAACAGCAAAGAGGGCGACGTCGACGTCGCTGCCACCTTGTTAAATACGCCTTGGGGACGGGCAAGCGACGGTGCTATTCAACCGGGAATTCTGTCCAGACACAGATTCGGAAACCTCACATCCGTAGCCGACCAACGCCGATTCGGAAACCGCACTAGTGATACTTTTGGCTGATCTTCTACTCCAAGGTGTTGACTCGACCGGAGTCGGGGACTAAGTGCCATGGAAAGTGCGTTGATGCTCTGCTTTTATAGGCTGCTGGGCGCGGCCGACGGTGGCAGCGAGTGCAGCTGATTGTGGCAGAGCGCGCGATATCGATAACGATGGCGTGGTTAATCAGCTAACTGCCTATCGACTGAGGGCGCGCGCACTTGTTGTTTGAAAGTGCGCGCGTGTTTTGAATCTTTTACTTAACTTATAGCCCAAAGACACACAAAACAAAATTCCACCAAAGAAATGAAGCTTCATTTCTTGAAATGACAAGAAATGAAGAAAAAGATATAATTTCTTCCATACAAATGGTTTGTTAGGAACCTACTTTTTTTTTCTGAGTCCATCTATCGGTTGCCGGCTAGCTAACCGACCCCGATATATGGACAATCGGATAAAAAAAAATTTATATTTTACTTCTTTCTTTAGGAATTTTCTACGGTCACTTCCCTTTTCGTTTCTGCTTCGGATCTATTTGGGCAAGTAGATGTTATCCTTCGCCCGTGGCGTCGCCCTCCCTACCATTAGTTGGCTGCCACATCGTTGTCGACCAACTCCCTAATCACTTCACTTCCGCCTTATGTTAAGTCCTTCTCACCCCATGCTAAATTCTCTAACCCATCATGGTTCTCTTCGCACTTTCAAACATATATATATTTTAACAAAATTTTAACAGCTACACACATCTTAACAATTCCTAACCTGGGTACCACAGGGACGTATACACGGTAAGTACATAAATAATAAATAAATAAATAAATAGTTGATAAATACTTAGAGCTATGGAATATTTAAAGACTTGCGCATATTAAATAAATAAGTAAATTTGAAGGTTAAATGGATGTGTTTATATATGGTTTTAAGGTGTTTCTTCTTTTTTTTTTTTTAAGGGACTTGTATTTTTGTCTTCTAAATCTACATCTCCTTGTGCTTTGAAGTGACCCTCCTGCAGCCTGCTATGTATTATAGCTGAAGACCCGACAGCCTTTCCACCGCTGCTGATTCTCTTTTTATATTTATATAAAATAAAATAGAGGGTATAAAATCCTGGGCCACCTGGAGGTGGTGGCCAATCCTTCCCCCGGTGACCTCGTCTCGATTACTACCGGCTACACCTGCACAAACACACTTATTAATACACTGCACATCTTCGCTTCCATCAACTTTCTCACCGAGCCGGGAAATCGTTCACTTTTAAATTTAAAATTTATTCTTGTGGAAATTTAGCCGCTGGATACCTATATATATTTTCGCTTAATTTAAATTTTTCTTCAATTTGTTCCTCTCAACTTTGAATGCCGTTGCAAGCGACTGATTCTTGATCTCCTCTTTCCTTGGGTTTCGACCTCAGTTCCGGACTCCCTGTGAACCGCCTAATTGAAAAGATGGGAAATTTTCTACCCCCACAGGAACAATTTGACCCCTTATTTCCCCATGACTCACGACCTTCCCCAAACCATCGCTACACCGATCTACCGATATATCGAAATCCATCCATTGCGCATCTCTAACAATAGTGATGACTCGTGAGTTTGTTTTGTTTATATATGTTTTTCAATACAATATTAGTCCGTAACAGCACACTACGGTTTCACCGGACTCGTCGGATAAGCAGGTGTGAAATAGGACTGACCTGTATACTCTCGAGGCGCCAACGTAGGCTATCGCCCACACCCTGAGAATCAAGCTTTTTTTGTACCTCCGTTCGTGTTAGCCGGGCACTACTTCTTTCTCTTTCACTGCTTCAGGTCCTTGGCGTGGAAAATTTCTAGTGGATTCCCTTGTAACGTCTCCAGTTGATAAAGGCTGTTCCCAATAGCTTTTACGACGCGGCACTTGACGAATTTCCTACAGAATTTGGCATTGATGTTCTTCTAGAAGTCGCTGAGCACGAAGTTCCTTTTGTATACTTCTTGGCCAGGTGAGTATTTGATTGACCGCGATTTTAAATTGTACCGCTTCTCCGCTCTCTCGTAGGCTTGATGCAGCGACTCCTGGACGCGCGCTCTGTATATTTCCTGCTTTTCCGAGTGGGTCAGTGGCGCCAAGGCTGTGTCGTTCATTTCACCCAATTTGCGGGCCAGCTGGTAGTCGTTGCCGTGCAGAAACATGTGTTGTCCGAACATGGCGAAGTAGGGTGACACACCGGTTCCTGCATGAACAGCGCTGCTTAGTGCTGCCTGGATTTCATACAGCTTCTCATCCCATGTTGAGTGGTCTTCGCTGACATGGGTACGAATTGCCGCCAGTACCGACTGATTCACGCGTTCAGAAGCGTTTGCTTGTGGGGCATAGTTTGCGGTTTTGATGTGCGATATGCCGAGGTGTTGCATTAGTGCTAAAAACTCCTGTGAGACGAACTGCCTCCCATTATCCGTATCTATTACCTCTGGAACCCCAAATTGAGAAAAAATATCCTCTCTTAATATTTTTCCCACCGCTATCGCCGTCGCCTTTGGTAATGCTCTGAGCCATACAAATTTCGTCAGATGGTCTAACGCGATGAAAATTTAAGTGTTTCCCTGCCGCGATCGAGGATACTTTCCTAGGAAATCCAGGTACAATTTTTGCATCGGTCTATCCGTGCATACTTCGTTACCCATCCGAGGTATCGATATTTGGGTACTGTGCTTAGTCTCCTTACAGGTATCGCAACTTAGCACGTACTCGCGAACCTGCACCGTCATCCTTGGCCAGTAATAGAACTGCTTCAACCGTGCAAGAGTCTTGGCCACTCCGCCATGCATTCGCTTCTCACCTTCATGGGCCTGTTGCACGAGAGTACTGGTTATCGCCTCTGGGATCCATAACTTCCATAGGAACTCTTCCATATCCTGACGCTCAAACTGCATTCGTTTGAACAACAGTCCATTTTCCACTCTCAGATCCGGGAACTTGTCTTTCTGATCTTCAACCAGCTTTAGCCGCTCCAGGTACTCCTCACTCTCGAACTTGGTGGTTTCAAACTCGAGCATGTTCAGCTCCTCGGCTTCGAACGGACGTGACAGCATATCAGCAACCACGTTGTCCTTCCCTTTGCGATGCTCAACGTTAAAATCGAACGCTTGTATAGCTAGTGACCATCGGGCTAGCCTGCCGTTTAGATCCTTCAACGTTCTCAACCATTGTAAGCTCGCGTGGTCTGTTATGACCGTGAACGGCATTAGCTCCACATACGGACGAAAACGTTCAATGGCTTTGATAGCCGCGAGACACTCTTTTTCGGTCACACTATAATTCAGCTGCGCCCCGCGCAATTTGGCCGAAAAGAAAGCGATTGGTCTTTCGTTTCCTTCATCGTCGTGTTGAAAAAGGACAGCCCCTACCCCAATATGGCTAGCATCACACTGGATGTAGAAATGCTTCCTAAAATCAGGGTGAGCCAATACTGGTGCACACGTGAGCGCCTTCTTCAGCTCTTCAAACGCCATTATCGCATCCTCCGACAGCACAAATTTGCTTTTTGTTTTTAAGCAGTCTTGTAAGGGTGCAGTTAACCCTGAGAAGTTTCTCACGAACCGGCGATACCAGCCGGCTGTACCCAAGAAGCTGCGCAGTTGGCGTGTCGTTTTTGGCAGAGAGATCTTTAGGATTGCCTCCACTTTTCCCGGGTCTGTTCTAAGGGCTCCGTCTATAATGATATATATCCTAAATAGCGCAAGTACTTAAAACAGAACTTGGACTTTTGCAACCCAATTGTAAGGTTCGCTTTTTGCAGACAATCGCTGACCTCTTTCAATAGTTTGCAGTGCTCATCAAATGTCCTTGAGATAATCAAAAGGTCATCCAAATATGTGAAAACGCGATTCCTCAAGTGTTGCGGGATTACTCGGTCCATCAGCCGACAAAGTCTCTGCGCTGCGTTGCATATTCCGAAAGGCATCATCCTAAACTGGTATAATGGTCTAGCCGGGATGGTAAAGGCCGTATATTCCCTGCTTTTCTTGTCCAGCTCCACTTGCCAAAATGCATGTTTCAGGTCCACGCTGCTGATATAAATAGTATCATCCACTCTACTTAAAATCGATTCTATATTTTGTAGGGGATATGCGTCTTTGACCGTCATCTTGTTCAATTTTCGTGCACCTAAACACAAGCGATTCTTCCCAGGCTTACGGACTAGCGTCGTGCGGTTATTCCATGGACCATCACTCGGCTCAATGACTCCCAACCTGAGCATTTCATCCACTTCTGCAAAAAGCAACTGTTGCATTGCTGGCGACACCGGATAGAACCGTTCCTTGATTGGAACTGCGTCCTCAACCAGCTGTATGGTGTGCTTCTCCATCGTTGTGTGTCCCAATCCGCGATCTTCATACGCCAGGAACCCTTCTACTGCCGCCTTTAGTTGTTGCTGTTGCGTCGCGCTGAGCTCATGAGCCACGATCGGTTCGCTCTTGGTTTTGAATTCCGAATCGACGTATTCCATCTCCTCTACGCCTATTATGTCCGGAGCCAATCCAAATTTACGCCAAAAATCCACCCCGAGATACAATTTTTGTTTGTGGGATGGACAAAGATACACCGTTAATGGGTGAGTTTGTTTTTCGTAGGTCACCATCACATGTATTCGTCCCAGTATACAGTGTTGTGTCCCACCTGCGGACTGTACTGTGGACATGGTTTTTTGTATCTGCAACCCTAATTGCTCTACTATTTGTAGGCCACCATTACCTAGGAGGCTGACTGACGCACCCGTGTCTATCAGTCCGGACATTTCGTGGCCTTGCAGCATAACCTTCGCAAATGACCTATCATCGCCCTTGCTCGCAGATCGAATTGCGTCGCAAACTGCTCGACGTTCGGTTTGTCGCTGCTGGAACCGCTTGCGTGCTCTTCTGACTCCTGGAGAGATATCTACGGTTGATGGTGGATGATCAAATATCCGTTCACGGCCTTCTTCGTATGCTGCTTGACGTATCTCTAGGGGTTTTCGCTGTGACCATTTAACAGGACTAATTTTTGATCTATTTGCCCATTTTTCCGCATCGTGGCATTCATCTCGCAACTTCTCCAGGTTGGTAATCGTCATCGGGTAGATTACGCGCGATATACTGTCCTTTATGTTGACCTTTATTGTTTTAATCAGGTCATGATCAGAGAAATGCGAACTTAATCGTGATCGCAGAGCCAACATCTCCTGGATATATTCATCCACGCTTTCGCCTGGACGTTGTTTTCGTTCTCTCAGCTCCTGTTTCTGTTCAAAACTGGACCTGCGACTCTGAAAGTGCTGTTGAAGACAGAATCGTAAGTGTGGCCAGTCGAGGATCGTTGCCGTTCTCACGTGTGTCCAGAACCAATCACGTGCTTGTCCTTCTATCAGCATATGGAAATCCCTGACCACATCTTCCCATGGAACTCGGTAAGCCTTCTGCATATGTTCTATGCGGAATATAAACTCGCTTACAGGCATTCCCTTCAGGCTCCCATCAAAACAGATACCCCATCTACGAATTTGGTTTGGATCTGTCCGAGTAACTGGCCCTCTAGTCGTCCGTTGACCTGTGTTTCCTCCTTCTGCCCCAGTCGCACGCATGTTCGTATGCCGCCTTAGCAGACGCTCTGCCCGTTCAATTTGCTCCGCTTCCAATGCTCGATTGTCTGTCCATTGACCTCGTGGAGCTGATGTAGTCCCTCCAATGGGAGGTGGAGGATAATGCATCGGAGGCAAACTCGCCGTGGCTGTGAATAAAGTCTGAGGTGGCTGCATTGCTTGGCCGGACTGTGTTGTGGCTGTTGCGGGTGGTATGGCTGGCGGTGGTTTTGACATGTTTGGTGGACAATGCTATTGTGGAGCAGGTGCTCGTACTCCCTGCACGATTTGTTGGATATCCATCATAAAATCTAGCATTTCCCTACGAATCTCGGCCTGAAAATTGGTCAGCTGGCCTGATAGTGAACTTCTATACGTTTCCTGTGCCTGTAGCAACACGGCTACATTTATAGCCGACTTTAATTCACTTGGAATTTCAGCTCCTCTTTCATGTTCCCTTCCTAGCTGACTAGTCGAGCCATCTCTTGGATCCATTGCTGATGCGAGTCGCTGTTTTCGCACAGCTCCCACGTTTGTCGTAATGTTGTTGCTGACGCCAACTGGTCCTAGCTGTGATGTGTCCATCAGCGAGAGATCTTGCGCACTCGGTTCGGGATTCGCCGTTGACTTGGCGGATTGTGACTGAGTCATTGGGCCTAAAATCTCTACTCCCCTGTACCTAAGAAATTCAACTCCCCGCTTTATTTTCCTTTCCGCTGATTTCCTATCTCCCTGGCTCTCGTTCATTCCCTCTCTAATTGTTAATACCCTCCCTGAGGTTTTATACTGTTCTATTATCTTCTCTATCTTTTCTTGCTTAAATCTTTTTTTTATTTTTACCATTTATCTTAACTTTATGATTTTTGGTTTTCGTGTTTTATAAATTCGAGTTTTTTTTTGTGTTTTTTTTGTTTTGCTTGTTTCTTAAGCTTCCTTTATCTTTCAAATTCATAACCTTTTAGGGTGAGGCAAACATTAACATAAGACAATTTTTCCAACTCTTTCATCCTCTCTGCTGAAACGTTACCCTTGCCTTTCACAGTTTGGTCTATGGCTCCAAAAAAACAGGATTAAATGCTGCTGCGACTGGGCAACGTGTGCTGTCTTCGCTGGATCTTGTCACAGGCCCACAGTCAGCGCAAAATCAGCATTTATTATTTGGTTTATTATATATGGGCATTTCCGCGGGTCGCGAACGTACGTTCGTACACTTTTGATATAAAAACGAGATCATAAGTTAAAGTCGGCTCAAACCGACTTCGATATACCCGTTACTCATGGAAACAAATGTTTAATAGCCTTCCTGTATGCCTGAGGTATGCAACATTTTTTAACTCGGCTATTTATTATCTGATCTTGATGAAAATTTCAGTTCTTATAGATGTTGCGAATATAAATCTACGTTTTGAATTTGAGATCGATATCTCAAAAATTATGGGAGTTATTCAACATTTTCTATTGTGGGGGCGTGGGTGGGCGTGGCAAAAATTTGAAATAAACTTGATCTGCGTGCAGACAATAGGAGTGTACATTTCAAAATTGGTTGCTCTAGCTCTTCTAGTCTCTGAGATCTAGGTGTTCATACAGACAGACGGACGGACGGACAGACGGACATGGCTATATCGACTCGGCTGTTGATGCTGATCAAGAATATATATACTTTATATGGTCGGGAATGATTCCTTCTGCCTGTTACATACATTTGCACGACTTTAGTATACCCTTTTACTCTACGAGTAACGGGTATAAAAAAATGGAAAACAAAAATCTTCCCCACCTTTTTTTTGTGAATCGATTGCATTTTGTGAGCTCTATGTTTAGTTCAAAAGATGGGGTTCATCGAGCTTTAGTTTTCATAATGATAGCCAAAAATATTTGGTCGCGAACGTACGCGAAATAGAAGTCGACTTTGGCTTAATCTAGTAAAATGCAAAAATCTGCGAAATGGAATCGAGTATTCTAAAGCGATTAATTTATTTTAAAAGAGGATTAATGTACTTTTCTATTGAGAATTTACACAATAAATTATCTCCATTGGTTTTTTTAAAATTGGATTATGTACGGGTCGCGAACGTACGGGTCGCGAACGTACGATTTTTCCATATGTTTTTATACCCGTTACTCGTAGAGTAAAAGGGTATACTAAAGTCGTGCAAATGTATGTAACAGGCAGAAGGAATCATTTCCGACCATATAAAGTATATATTTTCTTGATCAGCATCAACAGCCGAGTCGATATAGCCATGTCCGTCTGTCCGTCCGTCTGTCCGTCCGTCCGTCCGTCTGTCCGTCCGTCCGTCCGTCCGTCCGTCCGTCCGTCCGTCTGTCTGTATGAACACCTAGATCTCAGAGACTAGAAGAGCTAGAGCAACCAATTTTGAAATGTAGACTCCCATTGTCTGCACGCAGATCAAGTTTATTTCAAATTTTTGCCACGCCCACCCACACCCCCACAATAGAAAATGTTGAATACCTCCCACCATTTTTGAGATATCGATCTCAAATTCAAAACGTAGATTTATATTCGCAACATCTATAAGCCCTAAAATTTTCATCAAGATCGGATAATAAATAGCCGAGTTAAAAAAATGTTGCATACTTTTCGGCTGACCCACCTCAGGCATACAGGAAGGCTATTAAACATTTGTTTCCATGAGTAACGGGTATATCGAAGTCGGTTTGAGCCGACTTTAACTTACGCTCTCGTTTTTACTATTATCTCTCATATTTTCCCATCAACCACATCAAATTTCCTTAACAATCAACTTAATACTCAATATATTGTGTGTAGTAACATTTATAACAAAAAATATAAATTTTTTTTTAATATAACATATTGAACTATTTATGATATTTTAGTTTTTTATAGTAACATTTATACCAAAAAATAAATAATTTTATTTAAGATATTTTTGACTTTAATAGTAACATTTATAACACAAAATAGAAAATTTTATTTAATATGAAATAATGAAATGTTAACAAGAAATTTATTTACAAAATATAGATATAACAAAATATATATTTAACCAAAAAAAAGATAATTTTATTTATTTTGAAATCTCAAAATTATTATAATATTTTTGATTTTATGGAATAGACCGTACGAGCTGTGCTTAATTTAAAATTTTCATCACAATATATGGAATGTATCATTCTGATACCTGGAACATTCGGTATATCCTTCCATTTTTTTAGTAAATTTGGGGATATCTTATTGATTCTATCAGCTCCAATATATAACATTTTAATTCCGGTAATGTGGAGATGGGCACAGTTGTAAAAGGATAACGCATCATTTAAAACAATGTTCTTTGTTTTAGTTAACTGCCAAACTTTTCTTTTTACAATCGCTCCAACGCCATCGACTGCTCCTTTCCCATGTGATGTTGCAAAAAAATTCCACTCAATTGTTTTACAACCGAAGTTAGCCATTAATTGGCAGCTACTTCCGTCCGAAAAAAGGAATATTCTTTGAAATTTGCCATGTTGGTTTTTAATTTCTCCAACAATCTTCGTTATAAACACGTAGACATCGATTTTGCTGTGACTTAAACTATCGCTTATTACTGCAAATGACATAGTTTTGTCAAGCATCCATACGACGCAAGTAAAAATCGAAACTTGTTTGTAGCTAAAGTGCGCGCTTTGAACTTCATTTTGGCAGACCAGCCTATAATTTTCTGCAAAGTCAATTTGTAAGGCAAGTTCCCCGGGCTTGATATTTTTTCTTATGGCTTCAAAATAATTTTGTTGGTCTCGCTTTACAAAGAAGTGTGTTTTAAAAAGTGGCAGCTGAACTTCTAACTCATGAATCAAATCGGAGCAACAGAATAAGTCAAAGTTACTCTATCGTCTACTTTCCTCCAGTGTTGCCATTTCACGATTTCATCCAATTTTGTAAGATATTTAACTGGAACAATAGATTGTACATCTTTTTTACAATTTTCGCAATCGTTGGTCATACAGCTTTCATTTTTAATATTGCAACAAGCTAATAGCAAGAAACTTTCAAAGGTTTTTGGAAATGATTCTATTACTGTTGCGCAATCATTTAATAAAAAACTGAAATTGGCGTGATGAACACATACACACATGTTATGCGCCATTTTGCTCGAGAGTTGAACTTGTTTAGGTCGACATTCGAAAAATATTGTCTTGCTAACGCATTCTCCAATTGACTCGTTTTTGTAAATTTCGAAAGCTTCCGATACGGTTAGCAGCATATAACGCTTAGCAACAATTTTTCCATCAACAACGAGGGTGTCCTTTTTGGCTGCCGACTGGACGCTAACATCTTCACGCAAGTAAATATCTTTAACCAATTTCAACTTTGTCTCCCATTCCAAGTCAACTTTTGTAGAATTTTTTTTTTTTGGCATTTTCTGGTTCGACATACTTATTAAACAGTGCTTTAATAATCTCAATTTTTTTTTTAATTCGCTTGGTAATGCCCTTTCTGTCTTTTTTATAGCCTTTCCCAGACTTTGTTTACAAGTATACTCTCTATGTTCTTCTTCTTGTTGAGCTTCTTTTTTCTTCTTTTCTCTGTAATCTCTCAACCTTACGCGTTCTTTTTCTTGCACCTGTTTTCGAACATTTTTGTTATTTGCCAATGCTGAGCGGCGTTTTTCATTCTCTCAACTTCTTTTTCGCGCAATTCTTTTAATTTCTGTGGATCGCTTTTAATTTTATTAATATATCATTGACGTTTTTCAATTTGTGGTGTATCACTTGTTTTACCCATCTACAAATAATTAGTTGCGTGTTAAAAAGTAAAAGCATTGCTTATGAAAAAAACTATACTTACGGTCGCGAAAGTACACAACTTTGAAAATCAAAAATAAAAGTTTGGTTAGTAGTAACCCCAAAGTTATTTTATATTTAAATTAGAGACACCTAACTTATTTGAAACGTGTTGTGTCAGCTACCTGCTTGCATTCAATGAAAAGCAATTACAATAAAATTATGTTTTCGGTCGCGAACGTACGATTAGAACATGGATAAGAAGCAAAATAAAAATTAACCGTTAATCAAACATTTTTTGGTCTCTTTACATTTTTCTCTTCTTAATTGATTACAATAAAGAGATTTTGTAGAAAGAGTGCAAACATAACATATTTTTTGCATGTAAAATAATTAAATATAAAAATGCCTTTAAAAGTAGCTCTAAGTGAAAAAATAACATGTTTCAGTTTTTAGGCCAATTTCCTCATGAAAACAACTGAGATATGCTATGAATCCATTGTATTATAAAAATTTGGACATTTTTGTATAATTATACACAAACAAATACGATGATTATCAACATTTTATTTTTCGGTTCTGGTTGACCATTCGGCGGAAATGCCCATATCTATTTAATTACTTACATATTGTTGTTTATTTTTGTATTTTTCCTACTTCACACCCTTTTCCTTCCATAGAATTCATCACTCACGGCAGCGCAGCAGCGGATTTGTACAACACTCCGCTCTGGGACCAGCTCGTGTGATTCCACGGTTAACAGGATTTCTATCAGGGGTCACTATTACCCTCCGCTCGTCTTCAGCTCATCTTGTGGCGTCTATGGAGGATTAGTCAATCCTTCTCACGGACCAGAAAACCTAGCTGACTTGAGTAACTTGGGCCTATTGGCTTCCCCGTACCGGTAACTAAATTTTGTACATTTGTGACTATTCTTGGCTCTGAAGATTTTCCGAATATTTTCCAATTGGGCGCCATTTGTTAGGAACCAAATTTTTTTGTAATCCGATTGTCCATATATCGGGGTCGTGCTCGCCCCTGAGCCAGCCGTTAGCTAGCCGGCAACCGATAGATGGACTCAGAAAAAAAAGTCGGTTCCTAACATGTTGTTGCATTTTCCCCGTCATTTCTTTCATTTCTCAAAAATGATGGCATTCCCCACGAAGGAAATTGGTATTTTTTTAAAAAAGTTTTCGCTACTCTGAGGCACTACTCGTTACTCTCTGGAAATAGAAAGTGTCATAACCAATACCAATGTTGATATGAATTTAAAAAGTAGGCGCAATTTTCTTTAAAATATAAATTAGTCAAAAAAGTTGTGAATTTAGCTTTCTGCCGATAATTCAGGGCGATAACAATGCGTTCGTCCCGCGTAATTGCTGTCCTGACGAGATTGGACATAGAAATGAGGCAAACTTATTTAATATAAACTCACCTAAAAGATTTAAGATTGTGAATATTTTGTAGTTTGCAATTGTGTCAGATATGTAAATGGAATTTGAAGTAAAAGGAAAAGGACTGTAGGTTTTTTTTTAAGAATTTATACTATTTAATTTTCGATTATTTCGATTTTATATTAGAATGCTGTGCGCGGGTATATTTGTAGGGCCAACTTCGGGTTTTTGAGTTCGGTCGTCAACGTCTGTCTGCCGTATGGTGGCTCTCGTCAGTGCTCTCTGCTCAATTAATTAAACACTTAAATGAAAATTAGATTTGACTAACAATTTATAAATTCAACACAGATCTGAGGAAAATTCTTCTTATGTACATCAAGCAACTGTAAGACTGCGTATTTTGACAATTACTTTTCATTCCAGCGACCAACAAGCATTACACTCCAAACCGAAAACTATTTCGTTTTGGTGTTGCGAGGACACAAATTAATTCCACTTTGGCCAAGTTGCTTTGAAAGTGGAATTGAGAACATGCCTGAATGTTTCAATATATTTTTGGATAATTTTTGATACAACATATTATTGAGAGCATTGACTGTCAGATGTAAGATGTTAGATGTGGCCCATGATCAGTGTAACAGGAAGGCGGACTATAAGCCGAGCTCCCATTTTTACTTTCGTAAACATTTTTCGATTTTTAGAAAAATTTTTCCACAATCTTACATTACACTAGAGAAAATAGGAGGGAAATGGTAATACAGCCTTGTTAAGAAAACTAGAGCGTAAGTTAAAGTCGGCTCTAACCGACTTCGAAATACCCGTTACTCATGGAAAGAATTGTTTAATAGCTTTCCTGTGTGTCTGAGGCGGGACAGCAGAAAAGTGTGCAACATTTTTTAACTCGGCTATTTGTCATCCGATCTTGATGAAAATTTCAGGGCATATATATTGCGAATATAAATGTATGTTTTAAATTTGAGATCAATATCTTAGAAACTGTGGGAGTTATTCATCGTTTTTTATTGTGTATATTTATTCTAGTCTCTGAGATCTAGTTGTTCATACAGACAGACAGACGGACGGACAGACGGACATGGCTATATCGTTTCGGCTGTTGATACTGATCAAGAATATTTATACTTTATATGGTCGGAATATTCTGCCTGTTACATACATTTGCACGACTTTAGTATACCCTTTTACTCTACAAGTAACGGGTATAAAAATAAACCATTTTGGCTTTTGCTTTTTTTGTGAAATAAACTAAATTCTCTCGGGACGAATGCCAACATTTTCAAGATATGTAGGAATGTGAAGCAACTTGTTGCCTTTCTTACATTTTTAAATTTCTCAACAAATTTTGCAACACTTCCTCAGTAAAATAAGAATTATCTTTATTGCTTTAAGGATTTAGTTCGTCCATTATCATAATAATTTACACAAATATATTGTTGCGGTTGTTGTTGTTCCTAGTGTGAAAGCTCAATCAATAGTCAATTTTCAATTTACGCTGTGCGTGTCGCTCTATGCATTGATTGGCTATTGATTATGTATGGTTTACCGTGTCCGTGCTGTGCCCTGTCTACAATTGATTTGTTGCCACTATTTCCACTCGCATTTCTCACACTGCCAAATGCCACATAATGTGTTTGTTCGCGCTGAGACCGCCAACCTTGTGAAATTAACTTGTTAAAATATATACTCTCTCTCTCCTGATGTAAGATTTGTGATAATGGAATTACCGATTAGCTTAATGTCTGATATTGGTGCAGGTACGGAATTAAATAATATAATTCCTAAATATAAAACCTACAGTCCTTTTCTTTTTACTTCTAAAATATAACTCGTTCGTTTAAAAGTATACTCCATATATCTGACACAATTGCAAACTACAAAATATTCACAATCTTAAATCTTTTAGGTGAGTTTATATTAAATAAGTTTGCCTTATTTCTATGTCCAATCTTCAGTTAGAAATGTCTTTTTGTTCCTCGAAAATTGACCCCAGCGAAATGGATTTGCGCAATACGAATACGGCGATAGATATAAAGCAACTGGAAACTAACCAAATTAGTAAGCAGAGTTTGGGCACCTATCTTGGTACTTGTTCAGGCACTTCGGACACACACGGGTATGGTTACGATAGCCAATGGCACTATACATGAACCGGTGGGATCTGCAACTTCTTCTGATACATCCGAAAATCGTGTGTCAACGCCAGATTTGATTCATAATACAGAGAACCAAAGTCCTGGCAACCAAAGTTCCACATGGATTAATCGTCGCCTTCGTCAAGTGCTAAACGCTGATTCCAGCTCTGTAGTTGATGTGGCCGCTATAACTGGCTACTATTATCGCCTTTAAAATTGTTGCACTGTTACGATCATTTGGCTGTGAGTCGGGACATCGCCAAAACTGAAATACACGTACACTCTTAACACTTACATTTGCCAAGTTTTTGTTAAAATGTTTGGTTCAGATCTAAATATAACGCCAGTTTGCCGTTGATGGAGAAATAAATCAACAAAAAATACTTATGGATGGTACAAAATTTTATCATTTTAAACACTCTACTGCTGCGGAACTGCTTTTTACCCGAAGGGCTAAGCCGGCTGGCTCAGTGGTTCCCAGAGGTGGTCCCATCCCTATGCCCTACAGCCCGAACAATGCCTCCATCCAAACGATTCCTACATTTAACATCACTAACCAATATTTTCCTCATCACTAACAGAAACTACAAAAAGGTAAACAACATTACTACATAAACAACTAGTTATTCTCTTCCAGAATGGGTCTCCTTATCGGAGCCCTGGCGTTCCCACCCTACCTGCAGTGGACCTATCCTCCAGCTGCCCATGAACGCTGGCTTCTCCTACATGACCTACTTCAACCTGATCCTTCCTTCCCCGCCCATTAATCTTTAGCACTCCATCGGGATTCAATACATATGGTAATTATTAACAAGTTCAACAAATTTACGATGTGACATTATTTACTTAATTTAACATTTTTGCTTCATACAGATAGATTCGTTGCAACGACTAGATGCAATCGCCGCTCGCTGTGCATATGGGCCTTCAATCGACAAGAATTTGGCAAACCTACTCCGATACTCCACACATTCGAGGGGTACGCGGAAACAACAAAAGGGGTTTTTAGTGCGGCAGTTTTGGCGTGGAATTTGTGGCAAACGTCGCTTAAATTACCCTACCTACCTAAAGAGCTCTTTACGCAGGGACCAGGAGCGATCACAATTTTAGAAATTTGAGTATTGCCGGCTCTAGGTCAAGTGAAACACACAAAAATGTATGATGTTTTCCAATATATTTCGGTTGCTCCTCGGCAACCATCTTCAGGGACACTACAAAAACAATTTACCAATTACAATTTAACATAGATTCAATCAAAACAAAACAAAAAAGAGATTTTTCACATACATTATTTTACACGTCTGCTCCGTTCGGCGTGGAGTTTGATACTGATCTATTATTTGTCAGTAAGTGGCTGTATAGGTGAGCACAGTTTTCCGTGTCCGTCTTGTAGTTAAGTCTCTTGTCTGTTGGTGTGTCAATTATATGTAGCATCTCTATAGTGAAGCGTTTGCTGTTGTGGTTTTCTTGCTGCAGGATTGTTGTTGCTTCAAAATTCGGCGAGTGTCCGCTATCCATACAGTGTGTCGAGAGCGCCGTTTTTTGTGTGGTTGTTTGATGTCTGAGTTTGTAGTCCGATCTATGTTGGGATATTCTTGTTTTTAATTTTGATTTTGTTGTACTAATGTACAATTTGTTGCAACTGTTATCTGCATTTCCATTGCATGGTATCTTGTAGATAATATTACTCCTATCGGCTGTGGCTATTCTGGATTTCGTCTTATTGAAGAAGTTTCTCATTGTGCTATTAGGTTTGTGGGCTAGTTGTATGGTTGGCCGTTCTTCTCAATCAGGGATTTGATAATTTTTGTTGGGAAGTCATTATCTTTCAAAATTTGTTTAATTTCTGAAATGGTCTCCTTATGATATATTTCGTCACTAATGTTCATCATCCGTTGTATACAACCCCTTGCTATATTTATTACCATATTTCTCGGGTGCTTGGAATGGTAATTGATGATTCTGCCTGATGCTGATGGCTTCATGTACCACCTTAGCTTAAGTTGATTTCCCTGTCTGTTAATTGTGGAGTCTAAATATGGTAGTTTGCCATCCATCTCCAATTAAATGGTGAAATTTAGATTCCTGTGAAATGAGTTTAGTGCGTCAAGTGTGTTTTGAATCTGTTCCTCTTTCGTGATGGCAAACAGATCGTCTACATATGTATTTCGTAAGCAATCTTGGTGGGTGCTTTAGTTTTATGACTGTGCTGTCAAGGAGTTCCTCCATCGCGATGTCCGCTATAACTGGGGATGCTGGGGATCCCATTGGCATGCCTTTTAGCTGTGTATATATGTCGTCCTCAAATTTATAGAATCTATTTTCTACAATACAGAATCTTAAGATTTCCAAAAATGGTTGTTTGGGAATTTTCGTATACTCTTGTATCTTAGTCCATTTTTGTCCAATAGTCTCCAACGCTAGCTCTACAGGTATGCTCGGGAATAAAGAGACTACATCAAATGAAATTAGTCTCTCATCGTCGCATATATAGGTGTTGTTCGTTCGTTGTTTGAACTCAATCGAATTTTTGACGTATGTTGAGTCCACCGTAAGATTCTTCAAAATTTTGATTATGAATTTGCAGAGGCCATGCGACGGTGCCCCGGCGGACGAGCAAATTGGTCGTAGTGGAGTTCCTTCCTTGTGGATTTTTGGGAGTCCGTATATTCTAGGTAGTAGAGCAGTACTTGTCATGAGCTTATTCCTTTCGGCCTTTGAAATAAGCTCCAGTTTAAACAGTTTGTCCACCAAATTGTTATTTTTAGTCTGTAGTCTTGTTGTCGGATCCTGTCTTAATTTTCTATATGTGCACATGTCCCCTAAAATGTCTATCATTTTCGTCCTATACTCATCTTTCTCAAGTGCAACCGTTTTGTTTCCTTTGTCAGAAGTTAAGATCAAAATATTGTCATTTTTCTTCAGAAATTTGCGTGTCTGTTCCACCGTGTCCAGTGTGGCCCGATCCCTTGTGTTCTGTGTATTCTTCGATTTGGCATCTCTCACCAGCAAAGAGATTCTGGTTCGCGCTGTTTCTTGTTGTTCCTTGTCTCGTATCGTTTGTACGAGCTCCTCTACGTCAGCTATGTAATTAAAGAGAGGGAATCTCTTGTTGTCTACTGGCAACGCAAACTTCGGGCCTTTTGCAAGCAACGCTTCAATGTTAGGTGGGAACTCGGCCTTCGTTTTGTTGACGAACCACTCTTTATGTTTGTTGTTGTGTGCAAAGATTTCGTTCCTTTCTTTGCGCAAACTCTCATGTTTCAGTTCCTGCCGTTCCTTGAGTGTTGTTGTAAGTTTGTTACAGATGTTCCTCTCACTCTCAAAAAATGCTTTGCATTGTTGTTGTTATATTCATCTCTTTGCTTTGTTTTCTCAGTGTGCTGTGTTTATGTTTGATGAGGAGGCCTAATATTTTCATATGAAAAGTATGTGTGTGTCTGTTTAGCGTTTGTTGTATGTCAGTTGGTACGTCATGTTTGTTTGTAAATATGTTCTTACATTTGGTTGTGTTGCTTATGAATTTAGGTATTAGTTTTGATTTACGGCATTTTAGCAGGAACTTGATGCTAGACTTAAGTTTTGTTAGTTTTGTTGCTGATGTTTGATACTTGTTGATAATTGGTCTAGAGTTGTTGTAGCTGGATTTTATGTTTGCATATCCCATTTTTGTGGTGGTTAATGCTTACGGCGGGTCTACCGTTATTTGTAAAGTTGATAGTTAGCGACCTTTCTAAATTTTGGTGATATTTAAATTATGTTTTGCTTTCCCCCTTTTTTACACGCTCCTTTTTTCTTGTTTCTTTCTTCCCCTTTTCCTTCGCTTACATATAAGAAGGGTCTGCCGACCGATATGGCTCCGTATGCTCACGAAGGACGGATAGTGACTTTAGACATAAATATAAAAGACAAGGAACTGAGGAATTCACACTAGCACGTTTACATGGAATATATATATATATAAAGGTAGTTTTTATACCCTTGTAGAGGGTATATTAAAATTGTCGAGATGTTTGTAACGCATAGAAGGAAGCATTTCCGAGCACATAAAGTATATATATTCTTGATCAGCATGACGAGCTGAGTTGATATAGCCATGTCCGTCGGTCCGTCTGTCCGTCTGTTTCTATGCTATCTCCTCCGTCAGTTTTAAAGCTATCTTATTATATAAAAAATACGCTGCACATTTGCCGGAACCGGTCAGATCGGATGACTATAGCATATAGCTGCCATAGGAACCATCGGCCGAAATTGTTGTTTTTGTGATAAAAACTTTTTTGTCTTCAACGCAAACGTCCACAAACCTCTTATTTATAAGTTTTCAATGCTTTCACATAATTCTTTCAAGTTTGATAGGACAACTATATAGTATAGCTGGCATAGAAATTGGGTGTAGAAAATGTATATAGGAGGCCTTGTCACAAATGTGTACATTTGGCCGAATGTACATATTTGGGTCTACTAATTTATATAAATCATACAAGCTACAAGGGTATAAAAACTTCGGTCGAGCCGAAGTTAGCTTTCATCTATTTTTTTTTCTTTTTTTTTTGCGGTTTAATATAGTAAATAAATATGCCTCCCCTGGAAGGCTTCAAGAAACAAAGACCGCTGCTCTCGTCTTTATGTATGTTTGGCCCATTTGGCCAATATCAAAAGATAATTCGTATCGTGGAGTGTAGTTGGAACGGACTCACATTTAGCAGACTTTCTGCTCCAACGGACCATGCTATCACGTCTCCATAGAATGGCGCCACCGGGAGATTGAAATCTTGACGAACCGGCATCCAGGATGGTGGACGGAGAGCGCTACCAGTATCTTGTGGGTCTCCACTGCAGTAGGAAAAAATACCTCCTGGGCGAACAGGACACCCTCCGTTGAGCCAAATCCCGCTTCAAACAATTTCCAGCACATAGACGGAATAAATGCCGTGGCCGACCCGATCCAGCGCTGCGACCACGCTACACAAGTAAAAAATAAGACCTTAAATTAGTCTGCTTTCCATGCAAACTCCATGGCCACCATCACTCACGTTTAGTTTACACAAATTTTAATTATTGGTCGGATCACAAATTTATACTTCGCTATTCTCACGCACACATGTGTAGACCACAAAAAGATTTTTTTTTTATCTGGGACACTGCCCACTCCACCGACTTTACTTGTGCTTCTCACGCGCTACTGGTCAGCGGCCCCGTTTAAAGGCTTGTTCTAATTCCCAAATAGTCCCTGCACCTGACCTACATCAAAGTCATCAAGATCGGGTCATTGGCCTTTTTTGAATGTTCTAATACCAAGTGGGTGGGAAGAGAGAGCGAAACGGTTCTAAGCTTCCCCAACCTTCCATAGGATTCCTCTAGAGGGCGCCACTTTCCCCCAGTCTAGTGACAGCGTTGCCACCCCATGGAAATTCGACCGCATCAAACCGCATATCGCTATCGATAACCATCATCTTCCTTGTTTATTTATCGAGCGAATAACAAATGTAACACTAGTTTAAAATGGTTTATCTTCTCCTAAAAACATCGTAAAATTGCTTGGGACTATTTATTCAAAAGTTAAGAAAAAGTGACATACATACAATGATTTGATGGAAAGTCCAAACTAAATGCAGGTAAATGAAAATTGATTTATAGATATAATAAAATACTTATACTATATAGGCCTATATACAGCACTACAGAAAATTCCTTTCGTCACAGTATTTCATATAACTAATGTAGGGGTTGAATGTACAATCTACATGGGCGGGGCAATTTTAAAGGTATCGTCTTCTGTACGCCTCACCCACTTTATGAAGTTTTTTTAGCGCAGTATTCTCGTGAAGTTCATTGTCTTCATTCTTGTCGTAGGCCTCAATTGTGCCTATTAGCTTTAAGTTACTAGGAAGGACCTTGTAATCGACGTAGCACTTTGCATGTCGCTGTAACCAGTATCTGTAACTATACATATACTATTTTGAATGTAATATTCTATTTTCAGTTTCACTAATATCCAATATCTTAGACATAATATTGTAAGGAAGTTTTTCAGCTGAGGTAGGACTCAGTCCTGTCCAAGGTCACTTACAAGAAAATTTATAGAAGTGCCGGGACTTGGGAAGGGAAAAATTCTGATAATTTTGGCAAAACTTGTCTAATTGGGGTTGCTTTTTGGTACCCACCACGCTGACGGCGACCCAGCTCAGCGTAGCGGATCCCTTAACGCTTGAGAAGTCAACCCTAGCCACCTGCCGGCGACCCAGCACAGGTTGGCCAGACCTAACCTCACACCCGCTTGAGACGCACCCACTGCACCTACGACACAGGTGTGCAACACGTCACTTTGCCGGCAGCCCAGCGCAAAATGATGCCTTGCCCACGTATGCCGGTCCAAGTCGGCCAAACCACCACACCTCCGGCGACCCAGCAAGGTGCGTTAATTTGGCCCACCCGGTACAGTGAGGTCGTAGGAACTAAGCTACCAGTAAATTCTACGGGCTCTCTGACCAGATCTGAGGCTTGTCTCTGATTGTACCCACCACGCTGACGGCGACCCAGCTCAGCGTAGCGGATCCCTTAGCGATTAAGAGGTCAACCCTAGCCACCTGCCGGCGACCCAGCACAGGTTGGCCAGACTTAACCTCCCACCCGCTTGAGACGCACCGACTGCACCTACGACACAGGTGTACAACACGTCACTTTGCCGGCAGCCCAGCGCAAAATGACGCCTTGCCCACATATGCCGGTCCAAGTCGGCCAAACCACCACACCTCCGGCGACCCAGCAAGGTGCGTTAATTTGGCCCACCCGGTACAGTGAGGTCGTAGGAACCAATCTACCAGTAAATTCTACCGTGTACCCACTCTCCGTGTGTATCACGTCGAAATGCCGGCGACCCAGCGCAAATCGACCCTTTACCCACGTGTACCGACCACGCCTAATCCAGCCGCATGCCTTCGGCGACCCAGCAAGGCATGCTAGCTTGATCAACCGTGGTACGGTTGAGTTGGGGACACTAGATAATTGTTAACAAATGCGCGAATTTAACGTATTATGCACAGGTTTATTTTACTTTGATCCTTTTTACAACTTTTCAAGGGGGGCTGGGGCACATGTGACTACAAAAAGGGGAGGTTTCCCTAACCGCACCATTGTTTTCCCTACCTCCTGTGGCAGCTAAGCCTGGCTTACCCGCTTGACTAGATTTCCCCCGCTGTGATTTTTCTTTCTGGTTATCTGGGTTTTTCTCTTCGGACTCTGCTCCTCGTCGATGGACTCCACACAGGATTCTCTTTGGGCACAACGCGTTTGTACTACGGCGGGGGCGGGACACTGTACGATACCGGCTCGAGAGTGGGGATTGAAACACGTCCGTCGATCATCGCGTGCAAAACTAGACTCCCTCCTCGCGTTTGCCAAACGTTGGCCGTGACCTAATTCTGGCACCGCTGCTCCAGAATTCTGCAGCTTTGTGGCCGCCGCTGCATGCCTCTCGCTCTAGCGCATGGCTGGCGCGGACCACGTGATCGCATCGGGGTGGGTTTTGATTTGCTGGCATGCGTGTGTGTGGGTGTGTATGTCTAACGGTATGTGCATATCGTTTGTCTCTCGCATCTGGCTGGCTCTGTTGGTATGTGCGTAGCTTCTGTTGGCGTCGCTCGTTGTCAACCGGCTTGCGTTTGTATGTGCGTGTGCTGCTGCGTGCATGTCGTGGCTGCTGCTGGCCGTCAGTGATGATCACCTCGTGAACTAGTTCTATGACTTCAGTGTACTTATGAGATACAAAATGTTCCCTAACTCCTTATGATCTATAAAACAACTTATAGACTAAAATATTATATAATATGTCCCTAGCTAAAAATGTGATACTTCACAATATTGCGTTGAGAGGGCTCACCTTCATTAGATTGCTGATTTTTGATTTATTGAAAAATTAACCTGACTGAAGACACGCCGAACTTCAGCGTTGGACCATGATAAGAACACATCTTTTATCCCATTTACACTGACATCATTTCTTATCATTTTCATTTCTTAAAATTTTGCCTTTTCCATTGACAAATCGTCATCTTTTTGACATTCACGATGACAAAAACAGGTGAATGGTTGGATTTAAACAATAGGCGACACTTTCAAAATCACGGGGACTTTTTGCAATATTTACCCAAAACAAGACATACCCGTCAGGACAGCAATTACGCGGGGCGAACGCATTGTTATCGCCCTGAATTATCAGCAGAAAGCTAAATACACAACTTTTTTGACTAATTTATATTTTAAACAAAATTGCTCCTACTTTTTAAATTCAAATCAACATTGGTATTGGTTATGACACTTTCTATTTCCAGAGAGTAACGAGTAGTGCCTGAGAGTAGCGAGTACTTTTTTAAGAAATACCAATTTCCTTCGTGGGGAATGCCATCATTTTTGAGAAATGAAAGAAATGAATGGTAAAATTCAACAACAATTTGTATGAAAGAAATGATATAATTTTCTTCATTTCTTGTCATTTCAAGAAATTAAGCTTTATTTCTTTGGTGGAAATAGGCTATAAGTTAAGTAAAAGATTCAAAACACGCGCGCACTTTCAAACAACAAGTGCGCGCGCCCTCAGTCGATAGGCAGCTAGCTGATTAACCCCGCCATTGTTATCGATATCGCGCGCTCTGCCACAATCAGCTGCACTCGCTGCCACCGTCGGCCGCGCCCAGCAGCCTATAAAAACAGAGCATCAACGCACTGTGCAAGCATGGAGCAATGAGCAATGATACTCATTCTCCATGGTGCAAGGCACTTAGCCCCCGACTCCGGTCGAGTCAACACCTTGGAGTAGCAGATCAAACAAAGGTATCACTAGAGCGATTTCTGAATCGTCGTTGGTCGGCTACGAATGTGAGGTTTCCGAATCTGTGTCTGGACGGAATTCCCGGTTGAATGGCACCGTCGCTTGCCCGTCCAACTCCCACTCTGCGTTCTCCGAACTGGCAGTTTGTGTGCGGTTTCCGAATCGGCTCCCTGGCTGACAACCACGACACACGCTGGCAGACGCGTCCCAACACAGCAAGACTGTGAGTGACTCAGGGAACAAGTTCACCCTCTGAGAGAAACTTCAATAAAATTAAGCTAATATCCACGACCACCCGGGTGTCTACTTATTTTGGCGGGTGAACGATTTCAGCAAACGAGAACCAAGTGTCCCAGAAACGAAGGATTTCTGTGACAAGCCCTGGCAACGGCGAGTTATGGCCGTGCAATGAAAAGAGGGCGTTACAATGTAAACGCACAATAACGGGCATTTTGTTCAAATAGGGCGCCTAACTCCAAATATCGATAATTATCGAGAAAGTACCGAGCAAACTGGACGAACGCGTTAGGACATTGCTCGGCATTGCGTGAGCTAAGGACAGAGTAGCTGCTTTAAAAGACGGCGACGCACTCCAGAGACGGGCACTTCTCGCTCAAAGCTCAGAGTGCAAGCATGGAGGATGTAACATAGAGAGGCATGTTAGGACGGCGCTCAAATTTAAGTTATATCAGAGCCATTGTGACAATAGATAGATGCGATTTATTTGGCGTGTTCATTTGGGGCTTGTAGGTTTTAATGGAGAGTTTCAAAGCTATAGCCCTGGGGGCCGAACATACTCGCCAACTTAAACCGAATGCTTGCCAAAGTCATGCAGCGCTGTGTGTTAGAGAGAGACACAGTCACATTTTCGCGCTCTCTGCTTGGGGAACCCTGTTTTAGTGGTACATAATTTCTCTGATAGGTCATAGAGTGCAGGTATGCACATGGAGAAATTAAACTCGGCGTGTAAGCTGGAACTATCAAGCACGGATGTAAATCTTAATTTCCATTACCATTACAACTTTTTTCATGTATTAAAAATTTGCATAGGAAATTACTTCAATTATTGTTATTTACTAATAATAAATTTGTAGGTACAATTATTGAAATAATTGTAATGTTAATTAAATATTCAATAACCCGAATAATTAAGAATGTTTTCTTGTTGGTGTAGAACTGATTTTTAATAGACATTAAATTTGATCGAATTCAACATCTTATTTTTTGACAAATTGTATATGCCTCTATTTTTACTTTGAACTTAATTTATTAAAGTTAATTTACAAACTGCTAATTTTGCAAAATAATGACATTTCATAACACATCAGTTGGCCTTGGCTCATAGATATATGCGATTTGTTTTGGCGTTGGGTTAGCTTCTTGTTGCACAACGGGCACTTGTGTTTGGTGCGCATGGCCGTTTCAATGCAGACTTGACTACGGCCGGTTTACAGCGGTTGGATTGCGTTCTCAAATTTTCTAATTTAAAAGCTAGAAACTTGGAGAACTTTCGGCTCATATTATATGTGAAAATGGAATTTTTTTTTTTTTTGCGCTACGACCACGCCTTCCCCTCCGCCCAAATAATAGAACTGCATTTAATATAAAAATACATGATAAAGTTGGTCGGGCGTGGCGTATCAGGTGTATGTGTGAATGCTGGTGCGGGAGGTTGTGGGTTCGATCCCGCCTCGGACCATCTAATAGAAAAAGTATTTTCTTTCTTTAGAAAAATGCTTTTACACACCCGATCACCTTCACCAGCTACTGTGCGAAAAATTATAAGCACACACGCCAAGAGATTGAGAGAAGCTTGGCCCTGGCCCTCCTGGAGGTGCTGTTTGAGCCAATTTTTTTTTTACTTTACATGATAAATCGAAACATAATTTTATTTTCATCATTTTTTCTTTAAAGTTTATATACTCGTATGATAAATTATTTTCCAAAACTGGTGCTCTCGTTGGAGTTGGACATAACGTTTCATTGATTGTGTGGGTGACACGATAAGGCTTCAAATTGAAACTCGAATCTTCTACTTGAATCGTTTTCCACTCTTGCTTGTCACTGTTTGTCTAGCAGCCGCGTTTAGGTTTAGAGGGTAAGCACATGTTAGCGGAACGCCGAAGTAGTTTTCAAGTGCAACTTGGTTGAATCGGCTTAAAATAATGTAATCAATACCTTCTTCTGATAAAAGATTTTTGCTTGCTTGGCCGAATTTTGTGCTGAATTTCTGTCAATGTGATCCAGAAATTAGACAGATTTTAAATATTGAACGTATTTGTCAATACGCTTCTTGGTTTTCGCCCTCGGGCCTGTAATATCCCTTATTCAGCAAGTCAAAACCATCATTCATGGCTTTGAGAAACTTTGCTGTTGCAAGGGCATTTTTATTATGCTTTAATGCGCCATCCTTTGAGCTCAACTCAACTGCGTCTCTGAGAAAAAGACTTGGGGTCCTTCATTGAACCCTGGCTACACATATCCAGGTAGTCAGTAGAGTCGCTGAATATAGAAGGCCCTTGTTGGGCTTCCAAGGCCTTGGGATCTTTCTCTGTGGTCTTGGTACTTATTGTCCGGTGTAGTGAAGTGACTTCTTGCTGCAAGCCTTTGGGGCTGAAGACTTTTCTTGGGTGCCCAAAGCCTTTGTGTCTGTTATTGCGATATCAACTTTTTTAGGGATCAACCCCGTAGGGAATACTTTGTGCAATTCTTCGAAAGAAGGGATCTCTTCCGTCTGCATTTTCCTGGATAAAGGACCTCGACCATTGTTTTGGGCTTCTCTTCGTCACTTTCCGGTTCCTCTGCAGCCTCTGTATTTCTGATCCAATAATTTCTTCTGGTGGATGCTAAGGAATCATATATGGCGTTGTCTTCGACTTCCGTTTTAGTTGAGCCGAAATTGCAGTGTTAACCTGTGCTCCAAGTCGACGAACAAATCGACGAAATGATTTGACGAAACCTGGAGTCTCTTGAAAATTCATCGACATAAAAAAAAATATTCTGTTAGTTTCATCATACATCATCATCATACTCCTCCAATGCTCCAGGCAATGAGAACGAGACTGCTTGGAGTTGCTTGCCGCCTAAATGAGCTTGCACTATTGTATCTGCATACCTGACACATCTTTTGCCTCTAAATGAATTTGTAAGACACGCAGCCACTTCTCCCACTCATGACAAACCAATGATTTCGTAATCCACCTGGAAAGACAAGAAAACTTTACCATATTTTTATTTCATTTGTCCAACCGCAACGTTATTGCTTTGGTCTTCCGGACTAAACATTTGTGTATTGTGCGGTGACCCTACACTGCCTGGCACAGTTAATACATACACAATGTAAATAACCTTTCACGGCCGCAAGGCACAGTTCTTGGTGCAAGTCAACTACCCTTTGCAGGTACCAGTCTTTTCTCTGCTGTTCGCCCGTCTAGGATATGCAGATTTCTTGAAACCTCACCTTCCATTGCGGGGCCAAGTCTTCGTCGAAACACATAGTGACAGTGCAGTCAGCCTACCTCCGCAAGGCACAGATCTTGGTGCACGTTAATTGTCCTATGCAAGGCCCTACAAAGTGTCCGACCTCATTGCTTTGTTTGTCCAATATTTTGCCAAATCTTTTGTACACTTTGCTTCGTCCGCGCTTTGGGCTAATGCTAAATTCTCCAGAAAAAAGCTTATTTTTAACATCTTCATGGACTGAGTCTAAAGCCTTGGAACACGATGAAGACTTTTTATGAATTAGGATAAAAGTTTAACGAATCGTTCTATATTTAGTTGACAAACCTCTGACTAATTTTAAACATTCTATCAATTAAACTACCATACACTTACTGATTGGTCTAGTCCAATATCATAATTAAAATTATGATACATATTTTAAATGAAAGTGGTTCCCTAAGCCTTGCAGACAGTCTTCGAGATTGGTATTTGGAATTCAGCCCTGTCAGAAGATGTGAAGATCCGTACTCTCTTAAAAATTTTAGTGACTTTTGTCGAATATTTAATCAATCGCCGTACCAAAACTATTACGAGAACAGTTGCTCCTGGCACTTATCTACATCTCGGCATCGAAAATTACTTGTTAAGTAATAGACACCTTTTTGAAAACTGCACAGATTTGTCCATGGATATGGGTATAGATGGCTTGTTACTTTTTAAATGGGTTACTGTCACAATGTAAAAGACAGTAATGTTTTTTTAATTGGCACGTTTTTGGGAAAACTGAAACCGTCAAATCCGATCACATTTTTAAACGATTTTGTGGAAGAACTGCAGCGCATAGAGTCAAGTCAGATGGCGTTCAATTAGGTATGATCAAGCCAAAAATAAAATGTAATTCATTTATATGTGATGCCCCCGCAAAAGACCCTTATTTGTGGCTTGAAAGACCACACATCATTTTACGGGTGTATGAAATAACCCAAGTGGGCAAAACGTTTAGGAAACTATACAGCCTTTTCAACCAGTCGTGGTGAAAAAATTACAGATACTGACTATTCGTCCAGGAAATACGTTAAACACCTTAAAAAATATTTTATAGAAAATCAAATGATACTAGAAAAACAAGAAATTGGCATGATCACCCAATTTCCCCTTGATCCAATGACTTAGGAAACACATAAAAATTATTAAAATGATTTAAATTGATTTTAAATCCGATTTAAATTTTCCAGTGTAAATAAGTGAGAGCTTAACAGACGCAGTTTGTCCATTGCTGTTTGAATTCCAATGGAATTTCGTAGAAAGTCCCGAAGCTTAGGATTATAAAAGGGGACATAGTTAAAAACTTTGATAGCATAATAGGAAACGAGAGCGTAAGTTAAAGTCGGCTCTAACCGACTTCGATATACCCGTTACTCATGGAAACAAATGTTTATTAGCCTTCCTGTATGCCTGAGGTGGGTCAGCCGAAAAGTGTGCAACATTTTTTAACTCGGCTATTTATTATCCGCTAGATATTAATAGACATTTGTCAATTACTAAATCCAACATAAATGACTCCAAATTCATCACGATAAATAGATCAGACAACAAAACTTTTGAAAACGTCGGTCAAGCCCGACTATTACATACTCTGCACCCTTAATGTCGCAGCTCGAATTTGGTCACGAGTCAAACGGCCAGTTAACACACAACGCACAACGCAGTGCGCTCTCTAAGTCTCTCTCTCTCTCTCTCTCTCTCTCTCTCTCTCTCTCACTAAGATTGCTGCTGAACGCAATGCTTAGGTTATGGGTGGGGTGGGTGGTGGGTGTTAACTGACCGTTTTTTGCTCATAACTTGAGTATCGTTCATCCGATCTTTATCATTCCTTCAGCAAATCGATAAATAATTTTGAGTACTAGATATCTCTAGAAAGTACGAACCATCTATCATCAAAACTGTAGGAGATATGACGTTTTTTCCAAATAGCGGGGGCGTGGCAAAAATTGAAAATAAACTTGATCTGCGTGCAGACAATAGGAGTCTACATTTCAAATTTGGTTGCTCTAGCTCTTCTAGTCTCTGAGATCTAGGTGTTCATACAGACAGACGGACGTACGGACAGACGGACAGACGGACATGGCTATATCGAATCGGCTGTTGATGCTGATCAAGAATATATATACTTTATATGGTCGGAAATGATTCCTTCTGGCTGTTACATACATTTGCACGACTTTAGTATACCCTTTTACTCTACGAGTAACGGGTATAAAAACCTAATCGCTGAGTTCAATTACGACGGAATTAATTAAAAAAAAACGATGCAATGCGAAACAAAAATTTCATGAAAAATATATATGCAACAAAGAAAATATCGTTAAGAATATTGTTAAAAATAAAATAAATTTAAGCTAGTCGTAATATTTAAAAAGTTATTTAGTATTTAAAATTTTAGTTTTTCTGAATAAATCAAAAATAAAGATACATAATTTTAATTTATGAACCAAATCAAAACTACATTTTTATACACTTGAAAAGTGTATTATAATTTTGCCTAGAAGTGTGCAACGCATAGAAGGAGTCATCTCCGACCACATAAAGTATATATTTGAGGAGAACTTTGATTTATCAAATTTATAATTAATAGTAGTAAAACATTCAATCATTCAAATTCAAATCTAAGTGAAATCACGTAATGAAACGTAACATAGCATGTAATCACCGCTTAAACAATGAAAAGGGATTGGCAGGCCCAATTCTCTCTCCTCGCTCATTGCCTTTGTTATCTCGCTCTACTTTACTCATCGATCAAAACTCTTAGCCTTGGGCAGCGAATGCTGGAAGCAGCGAAGTCAGTTGGCAGCGCACACTACGAGAGATCAGGCGTCAATAAATACATACAAAAGGAGAACGAAACGAATTTTCATTTGGCACACACGGGCAGCAACTTGGGCAAATAAATTAAATTAAAGAAGTCCTAAATTTGCATATTCTTAGTGGGAATTACTCGCACAGTATATATATTCTTGATCAGCACGACGAGCCGAGTCGATTAAGCGTTGTCCGTTCGTGTGTGTGTCTGTTTCTACGCGAACTAGTCCTTAGTTTTGAAGCTATCGAGCTGAAATTTTGCTTAAAGTCTTCTTTTTCTGACCGGATCGGATGACTACTTCTTGTAGCTGCCGTATAAATGTTCGGTCGGAAAATGGGTTTTTGTGAGAAAACCTTTTTTGTTTTCAAAATTAGCGCTCTTAAACTCGGTTATTGTTTATATTTTATGTTTTTAAGCTGATCTGCGAAGTTTGGTCGAAATCGCTAACCGTTGAAGCGGACTTTTTCAAGTGTATTAAAACTTCGGCACGTAAGAATTTAGTTTGCTTTCTCGTTAATTATATAATAATAACCTGTAAACCATCGACTCTTCGGGGTTTTCCGGTCTTTATTTACACAACATTTACACAATTACTATTTACATTATCAATACGGTCTCTGTCCAGTTATCTCAGGGGCCGGCAAAACACACATGCTCAATTGGCGTTGCGTGTGTGTGTTTAGCAACGCGAGAGCGCGCTCATTAAGCATTTCCTTGTTGAATATGGAGCGTCTCGACGTCGCTGCCGCAGAGCGATGTCGCTTCAGATAGGGAGACGCCGCACTCTGATTTATATGCACCAGAGTTCCCCAGCGATAGCCCCTGGGGAACGAACATACTCGCCAATTCACACGAATGCTTGCCGACGTCATGTATCACTGTGTGTTAGAGAGAGACACAGTCACATTTTCGCTCTCTCTGCTAGGGGAACCCTGATATACACACACGTCCGTCTCGGTCAGCGTCCATCTTTTACCCTTCCACAATCCACTAACGCCTCCTTCTATACTCGCATCACCTACCAGTGTGGCCATCCGCTCAACCATCAGCACTAGTTCGGTATTGTTATTAGGGTGCTTCAGACTAGTTCATCCAGAGGTCCAAAGCCAGTTCATTACATTAATATGTTTACAAATCTAAGTTAATAATTTCTATAAATTTTATAATAATATACAATTTGAAGCTACATACATTTTTTGCATTACAACATCATTATCCACTCATATATATACATACATACATATTATATATACATATAATATACAATTTGAAGCTACATACATTTTTTGCATTACAACATCATTATCCACTCATATAGGCTGTAATGCACGTGCATTACCAACCCATATACTTCTCTATCAGTAGTACATTGCATCGTATAACAAGTAGTGTTGGGTTGTTCATGAGTGAGTGAACAAAATTGTGTTGTTCTTTAAACTGAACAAGTGAACATGTTCTTCTTCAATTGTTCATATTTGTTCAGCGTGTCTTGTTCAGTCTATCTTGCTAAATCTATCTTTTTCTGAGTTGTTCTTGCTCTGAGTTGTTGTAAGGGCCGTTTTCTCATATTGGTGTTTTTGCAAATCTAAATGGATTTGCTGCATTTGCTTTGCTCATGTTCAATGCTAACCATCTAGATGAAATTCGTAGCAATCTACTTCATCCTCATTGATTTCAAAACCATCTACATGCTAATGCAAATTAAATATTTTTATGTATCCGTGCATATGGTCACACTGAACAATATTTGCAAACAAAATACAACTGCTGCTAAAAACAGTTAAGTCTGAATTGTTATTAAGTAAACCAAAAATGGAAAATATTTGATGTGCCTTTAATATACAAGAACACCTGCAGACATTGCTGAAATTACAGATGCACATTGTGATTCCCCTAGTTCATTGCTTAAGCTAAGTTTACACATCCAAATAATTTGGTTAAATTTTTATAAAAATAGCCATGATTAAAGATTAAAGAAACTATGGTTCCATACGCAAATAATTTGATCAAATATGGCCGGAAAGTTCCACAATTTGGCCTATATAGCCAAATTTTCATGAAAATTAGTCCAAATTATTTGCCTGTGTGAACATAGCTTTCGACCTACTGCTTAATCTCCCTTCATAGTAACTAGTCGTTCCAAAAGAAAAACCTTATCCTTCTCTGTAAAATTCTTGCTTTAACTTTTTCAATTTTAAATAAAAACGAGAGCGTAAGTTAAAGTCGGCTCTAACCGACTTCGATATACCCGTTACTCATGGAAACAAATGTTTATTAGCCTTCCTGTATGCCTGAGGTGGGTCAGCCGAAAAGTGTGCAACATTTTTTAACTCGGCTATTTATTATCCGCTAGATATTAATAGACATTTGTCAATTACTAAATCCAACATAAATGACTCCAAATTCATCACGATAAACAGATCAGACAACAAAACTTTTGAAAACGTCGGTCAAGCCCGACTATTACATACTCTGCACCCTTAATGTCGCAGCTCGAATTTGGTCACGAGTCAAACGGCCAGTTAACACACACGGCACAACGCAGTGCGCTCTCTAAGTCTCTCTCTCTCTCTCTCTCTCTCTCTCACTAAGATTGCTGCTGAACGCAATGCTTAGGTTATGGGTGGGGTGGGTGGTGGGTGTTAACTGACCGTTTTTTGCTCATAACTTGAGTATCGTTCATCCGATCTTTATCATTCCTTCAGCAAATCGATAAATAATTTTGAGTACTAGATATCTCTAGAAAGTACGAACCATCTATCATCAAAACTGTAGGAGATATGACGTTTTTTCCAAATAGCGGGGGCGTGGCAAAAATTGAAAATAAACTTGATCTGCGTGCAGACAATAGGAGTCTACATTTCAAATTTGGTTGCTCTAGCTCTTCTAGTCTCTGAGATCTAGGTGTTCATACAGACAGACGGACGTACGGACAGACGGACAGACGGACATGGCTATATCGAATCGGCTGTTGATGCTGATCAAGAATATATATACTTTATATGGTCGGAAATGATTCCTTCTGGCTGTTACATACATTTGCACGACTTTAGTATACCCTTTTACTCTACGAGTAACGGGTATAAAAATCAATAATCAGCCGAGTGCAGAGGTACTGCCAACCTAGTATTATACCATTCTAGACCTCCCGGTGAGATCGTGGCGCAAATGCCCGAATTTATAATCAACCTACATGAGACAACCAATTGCACAAAAACCACCTAGCTGCAAAATCTAGGTGGATTATATTTGAGCAAAAGCAGGAACATGAGAAAACGGCCCTAAGTATTGTTCTGTGTTCTTTGAGCTGCTCATCCTCTCTTGCTGTGCGAGTTGTTTTGTGTGTTTTTCTGTGGGCTGTACCAATGACTTATAGATATTATAAATGACGCATGTGACGCAAAAACCGGTTGTTCTTGGGAGCCGACATAGGATCCAAAAAACGAAAAATAGAAAAGTTTGTATGAGTTGCGGTATCTACTGAATGTAGTGTCTTTGGCTGTACGTACAACCAAGGTATAAATATACCTTGCGTACAACTATAACAAGTATGGCGTCATAATTTTGAACTAAGCGCGCGAGAGAGAGCGGGAGAGTTAGCGCGAGAGCAAAAGACGCACATACACACATATTTCGTATGTGTGTTCAACAAAAAAGCAATGCTGAAACAACAAAAACAACAATGCGGTCAGTGCAACCGAAACCAACCCCTTAGAAATGCCGTCGGCAAAACAAAAACATAACAAAAATACGTGCGCTCACACAACCTTCCGCCATAGACATAGAACAGGTGAACAAGAACAATTGGACAAATGAGCAATTTGAGTGAGTTGAGTCACTTAGAAAAAAAGAACACGTGAACATGTTCAGTGCAAAGAACAACCTTTACCCAACACTATTAACAAGTACATTACCCACCCGTATACTTTTCCATCTTTAGTAAATTGAATCGTATTACAAGTGCTTTATGGCAGAGTATACGATTCCTAAATTGACTGTTTAATTCCAAACAGACGGCGAACATTCCGCATTACAATTATTAAAAAATATATACGCATTCTTCATGGAAAAACGATGGCAGTTCGTCTCTGGCATACTTGTTTTATTACTAGTAATGCAGGCCCACAGCGGGCACCCTGTTTACAAAGCGTTCATAATGCCAAAGCCTTCATAATGATGGCAAAGTAATTTAGGACTAATCCAATGTGTAATTGCAATTTGCGACGCTGCGGATAGTTCCCAACGAGATGCTTTTAGTGCTCATAGAAAATCACAGTGGTTAGAGAGAGATGGATATATTAACAAATGCACTCAGAGAGCGTAAGTGAGAGCGAACAGCTGACCAGCGTTGCTAAAATTGGCAATTTTCCCACCAGATATCAACTGTTAAATATGCTTAAAAATCTTCAAAATAAATTTAAAAATGCAGTTCAATGTCGAATAATCATTCATCATAGTTTCCTGCTTTTGAGCTTACAAAATATAAAAATAATAGAGGAAAGCTAACTTCGGCTCGACCGAAGTTTATATACCCTTGTAGCTTGTATAATTTATATAAATTAGCAGCCTGAATCCACTGACACAAATATGTACATTCGGCCAAATGTAAATTTGTTTGACAAGGCCTCCTATATACATTTTCTACACCCAATTTCTATGGCAGCTATACTATATAGTTGTCCTATCAAACTTGGTGGAATTATGTAAAATCATAGAAAACTTATAAATACGAGGTTTGGGGACGTTTGCGTTGAAGACAAACAAGTTTTTCTCACTAAAACAACATTTTCGACCGATGGTTCCTATGGCAGCTATATGCTATAATCATCCGATCTGGCCGGTTCCGACAAATGTGCTGCGTATTTGTACCAAAACACTTCGTGGAAAGTTTGGTTAAGATAGCTTTAAAACTGACGGAGGAGATAGCATACAAACAGACGGACAGACAGACGGACATGGCTATATCAACTCAGCTCGTCACGCTGATCAAGAATATATATGCTTTATGTGGTCGGAGATGGTTCCTTCTATGCGTTACAAACATCTCGACAATTTTAATATACTCTCTACAAGGATATAAAAAATACAATCTGCTGGGAAAAAAAACTGTTTTAGCAACGACAGAACCCAGTTGGACCTGACACCATGAAAAATGCACATCTTTACAACTTCTTTTTCACCAAAGATGTAGTTTCGAAAACTGAAAAGTTCCATTCGCTTTTATCAGAGAGGACAAAATACCTAGAGATGAACTCGCTCTCTTAAATTTAATCCGAAAAAAAACATGCGGCTATCGAGCAGTGCCGGCCAAATGGAGAGGACAAAAAAGTGTGCTTGTGTTGATGTGCAAGAGAGCTCTCTCCAGACTATAGCCGTTTTCTTTCAATTCAATGTTCACCGATACACACAATTATTATTTCGGCTCGTGTTTGCGTAAAAACACGACTGACTTCGGCTCGTGGTATGGCTATGGCTGGCCGGTTCTGCTATCGAGGCTCTGGCAGTTTTCGGACACGAACGCACAGAGCGTTCTCTTTGCCCATGCTTCTTAGTTTTAATTTTTTGCTTGTGTTTCTCTCCTCTCGCGCATATGCGTTGGTTTTTGTTTTTGTAATTTGCTTATGCGCTTGTGTAGCGACATCAGACCAACGTCGCGAAGTTGGCACACCGATCTCGTCGCTGAACTTCCCTTTAGTTCCAAAGGCACTACCGCCCTAGTTTCGCTAGCGAAAAGCTGGCGAATTCGGCGAAAGTTATTCGCTAGCGTCGAAGTTATACAGGCTGTTGTCAGTACTAACGCTTTTAAGCAAATCGGAGACAGCAAATGCGTTTCGCTTTCAACTTCTTTCAGCGAGTGACCCGACAAAAAGAATAGGAAAAATCATCTTTTTTCGTAATGTGGACGATAAAATACCCCTTGATACAAATGTCAATACTTTTTTATTCTTAAATTGGTTCCATAGTTGATTGTATGATATGAGTTAAATGTAAGGAAGAATATCGCTTAATATGCTGTTTACAATTGATTTAAATATTGAAGAGATTTTTGATAAAGAATTTTTTATAGAAAAGTATTTTTTTTAATATTTTAAGCTATGTCACACATGGTTGTTAAGTCTATCCAGTTCACACTTATAAAAAAGTCGAGAACAGTGTACAGAATGCACAACTATAATACCCCATGATACCCTGCCATATTTTTGTGCATCGAAAGTGTAAAGCAATGGTGGGCAAGCCCTTGCTCCCAATGCTCCGAGTTTTTTGTTTCGGCGAACGGCGCCGCTCTGTCTTATAAGAAACTGCGTAGTTTCTTTTCGACAAAATGCACAAGCAGACGACCCGGTGCTATTGCGTCGCATTTTATTGTTTTACAACAACCGATTTCAACTTGTACACTGACAGAATTGATTTCATTTGTGTGGTGAAAGAACATTTTTTTTAAAAGGGTGCATTAAGACTTTCACAATGGCTGATGGAAGTGAAATTACCGAGTTGGAGACTCGATATTTTTTTTACACATCATTCTGAGGTGGGAATGCTACAGTGCCTTAGTTGCAAAGCTTTTTTTTTAATATTTTTTTAATGACCATGAAGAATCATATGGAGTGTTGGACACAAAAGAAAGGGCGGAAAGCTAAGGCTTTCGCTGGGGGTAATAAAAGAGGTAGTCAAAGACAAAAATCTTTGGCGCGCATCATTTGTTGTAAGCTACAACTTGGAAAAAGCACAAAAACCCCTACAGGATGGGGAATTTTTTAAAAACACGTGCATTGAGATGATAAAATGTTTCGATACCAAAGGTGATGAGCTTAGTGAAATAATATCGCAAGTACCCCTGTCTCGTCGAACAGTTACGAGACAAATAAATGCAATTCGTCGTCATATAAAAGACAACCTATTAAATAAAATAATAAATTGCAGATATTATTCATTAGCGGTTGATGAAAGCACAGATATTAACAATGTTGCGCAATTGATAATATTCATCAAATATATTAACTCGGATTGTCGAAGAGGACCTTCTAAACCTAGTTCCCTTATATACAACAACCACAGGGGAGAATATATTTCGAGCGATCGAAATATCAGTCAACGAAATCGGACGCTTTGAAAACTTTGTGGGATTTGTACCGATGGAGTAAGAAACATGCGTGGGGACTTCAAGGGGCAGTTAAAGTCGCGGAATATTTTTGTCCCATTTTATCACTGCCTTATTCATCAGGAGGCGCTTTGCGCAAAAACCTTGCAAAAAAATGAGACTATGGGATGCGTGGTGAAAATTATAAACAAACTAAGAGGAGGTCATAACGCCTTGACCCATCGAAAGTTTCAGGCTCTTTTACTCGAACTCAATGCGCAGTATGGAGACCTAAAAATGTTTACGGAGGTTCGTTGGCTGAGCAGAGGAAAGTGCCTTGAAAGATTTTTCTCTCTCAGAAAAGAATTTACTTTGTTTCTTACAAACCAAGTTAACAATTACGAAGAATATAGAGGACGTGAATTTTCTGTCGGAATTAGCATTTTTAGCGGACCTTACCAGGTTTTTAAATGATTTAAATACTCAGCTTCAAAGACCAAAACAATCCATAGTAACAAAGCTGTCAACCATTGATGGCTTTAAAAAGAAAATGGCCATTCTTCAAAGTGATTTAAGAATAAATTGTTTGAGTTATTTCCCTTGTTGCCTTGAGCTGTTCACACAAAACCCTACCATAAGCTTTACATCATATTTTGTGCACGTACAACCGATAAGGGAATTATTTGAAGAACGCTTTAACGATTTCGGCGATATCAGGAACTTAATTAGTTTATATGTTAGCCCGAAAGATATAGATATCAGAAGCCAAGATTCAAAATATCAATTAGAGCTCTGCGATCTTCAATCCGATTACCAAGTGCTGACATTTACAGAATCTTCAAATGCTTTTTGGAAAAAGTTATCGGATAAGAAATACCCCATTCTAAAAACGGCAATGCTAAAGTTGGAGTCGACTTTTGCACGCACTTCTGTGTGTGAAGCTGCATTCTCCCACATAAAATAATAAAAAACGCATATGGGCATTTCCACAGAAAGGTCAACCAAAAACCAAAAATATCGATTCATTTTATGCAGCTAACTTATCTTATGTATATCAATATAAGTTTCTGAGTCAATATTTTTATGTTTTTTTATGATTACGCGAAAGTATACAAATATAAATTTTTAAAAAGCATCAGAAGTACGGCGTTAGAGAAAGGCTTGTCACGTAAAGTATGTCACGCTACGTATCCTAATGAGTGAAATATAAAAAAAAGCCACATTTATTTTTGAGCGGATCAGATATAAATATATTGTTACAACATTGCAGATCATATTAAAGTTAATTGCATTAAAAAACTCAAACGCATTCCGCAGATTTTTGTTTTTTTGTGAAAGCGGACATAACGCACTTCCGTATTCTGTCACGTTGCGTATGTCTTTTTGTCTGCCTGTATTTTGGGATATTAATGTCTACAACTCTCAGCTTTTACATTAAATAAAGTGCTACTAAAATGCTAGCCAAAAATCAATATGCGGAAATTTATTGTATTGTTTTTCTTTTTATTTCTTCAAGCTGTTGAAATGCCCATTTAGAAATAAGCTTTCTGATATAAACCTTCTAGATCTGCTGCGAACTTCACTAAATAAAGAAAAAGTAGACTTTGACATATTAATAAATGAATGTACGAATAATTATACATAAATATAATTAATTGTATGAATAATTCTTTATAAATAATTATTCATTTATAATTAAATGAATGTCTTTTAATGAGTTAAATTCTTTTTTTTCAGTGTACTCTTTTTTTTCGCTCACAAGCAGACGACACATCGGCCGTGTTCAGCAGAACAACTTGCTCCCTGATCAAGTATAAATTTGCAATTATCTTAATACTGAACTCGAGAGATGCGGCATCATAATAGCCAATTTGAGGTATCATGATACAGGAGCATGTATCAAAGAAATAGTACGCTACTTTAAAGTGATACTGCTCCCTCCAACAGCAGAAACTATTCGATACAACATGTTTTTCTGATACCTGCTCAGGGATCAATTATTCTGCTGAACACGCCCATCGGGTGTATTGCGATTCGCTGGATAACGGTTGTTTTTTCTGTTGTTGTTGTTGGGCTGCTCCCAAACTCAAATATCCTGCCTACCGCTGCACAGTGGTTTCTGCCATAGACCAAAAATAAAAAATGCAAAGTGAGAATTTTGGCTCCAAACATGTTGTCTCTATCTCGCAAAAGAATGAGCTTTTTAATTGTATAGTTGATTTTGATTCATTACAACCGTACTCTAAAAAAAGTGGCTTCAAAAGAGAGAGCATGAAATTGATTGGTTCTTACTGTGAGAGCTTTTTGCGATTTAAGTGAAATTTAAGACAATTAAATCAATATTAGGTGCTTACTTTATTTTTTAATAAATTTGTTGTTTTTAGTTTGTTGAGTTCTTTTATAAAAATTTATATTTTGTCAGTACTATTTTTATACCCGTTACTCGTAGAGTAAAAGGGTATACTAAAGTCGTGCAAATGTATGTAACAGGCAGAAGGAATCATTTCCGACCATATAAAGTATATATATTCTTGATCAACATCAAAAGCCGAGTCGATA
>JBAMBO010002431.1:0-51862 GCA_037044535.1 Lordiphosa magnipectinata
TGTGATAGCTTTCTTCAAAAAAAAAAAAGACGACCAAGCTTAACGCTTTCTCCCTTATTCGGTTCCCAGGAATCGAACTGCATCATTACTTTTTTGAGTTATCACGGCGGTTTCATACAAAATTTTTTGTTGTGTTGGTTTTGTTGGTAAATTTTCTGACCATATATATATATATTGCTTTAGTTTAGCCACAAGTTAAATAATAACTATGAAATAGTAAAAACGTTGCATTAAATGCGTTCTTAATGTTAATACATACATACATATATGTATGTACATTAGGGCGGGTCAATTTTTTTATGCGATAAGCGTATAGCAGATTCGGAATCTCCGATGAATTCTAAGAAAATTTCACGAAGAAACCCCATGTCTAAAATGAATTCCTAGCCCCCGCTGCGAAGCATCAAAATTTAAGGTTGCAGTATATTTTGGTATATTTAGGTTTGTAAGGTTTTTTTAAAAAAATAATACATTTCGTAAAGATATTATATTTTATTCTGATTCATTTTTTTATAATATAATTTATAAATATTTTTGTTTTTAATTTAACCGACAAATTTTTTTAATAAAAATATCGAAAACACTCCATACACTGATGAAGTGAAAACCAAAAGTCTATAACTTTTTGACAATAAAAGATATAGGTTTGCAATTTGAAATATACATTCAATATAATTTGGAAATTTAAGGTATTCAAAAAAAAGTGGGCGTGGCACTAATCTAAAAATTTACCAAATTAATAAAAACAATGTTAAGTCACAATACAAAACGCTTATTTTCACTAATTTCATACATTTATTCAACTTAATATTAAATATAAATGAAGTCAATTTTTAAAGTCTTGCTTCGACTCGATTTGTGGATATTTTAAACGACTTTCTACAGTTACTGACATAACGTCATCTACATTGTGCGGCATTACGCGTCGTGCGACATGTGTCAACAATTGCACACATCGTTCGGTTCCCGGAATGTGGAATGGAATTTCTGGATCTGCCAGTGGAATTTCCTCAGAATTTTAATACTCCAATAAGTGTTCATGTGGAATGTTAAAAGTTAACGGAGGTTCAAATAAGATGTCGTAGTTATCTAAGTCAAATAAATTCATATAATCTGTGCAGTCGAAATTAATTATATTCTTTTTATAAGACCGGAGCTTATAATTTTTCGTATCTTGTAATTTTTCGCGATAGTAAATAATTTTGTTAATAGCATTTTCTCGAACAGATTTTCTTTCATCGAAAAGCATTGCTAACAAAATATTTTCTGTATGGGCAAAAAATGAATTGTTTTGTATTGCTTTGTTCCCAATTTCTTGAAGATTTTTCGGCAAGAACTGTGCTGACCGAATAAAATTAAATAAAAGTTTACTGCCGTATACCACAGAGTTATAAAATTTGACATTAAAATACATTGGTTTGTAAACTTTCATAATGAAATTAGTCAAAATTTTAAAATTGTTTGATGGTAAACTACTAGAGACATAAAGGCGTAAAATTCTGCTTGCTTTTGCAAACCAGCGCGAATGAACAATTTTTCCCGGTTTCATGTTGGCGACATCCTCTGAACACGAACCTTCAGATACAGCTTTGGCTATTCTAAGTAGATAAAAAACGTCAGTGGAAAGATTTTTTTCATCTTTACTTTCAATACTTGGAGGCATATTCCCAAATGAAATGGGTTCAAAATGAGGTATAGTCTGCAAGAAAATGTTTGGTTTAAATTTTATGAAGTTGTATTAAAATTTGGTGCTTACTGGAAGTGGTTCACATGTCTCAAGTAACTTCGCCAAAGTGCCACAAGCAGTGGATGGTCCACTTGTCTTAGAATTTTCTAAGGCATTGTACAAATGGCGTAGTGGAAGTTCGTTAAAATGTAGCAAACAAACAAACCAATGTAATGGTTTACTTAAGGAAACTTCAAACTTTCGAATTATACCATTTTCAGTTCCAATAGGTTCTCCATCTCAGCAAATTCCTATTAAGCCTGCTAGACTTAATTTTTTCTTCAGCGTCAACTTTTATGTGACCCAATAACTTGCTTTGCGGTTCCTTAAGAATCACAATATGCGACTCCTTTTGAACCCTCGGGTGGTATTTTCCATCAATTTCTCTTCGGGTCAAAGCATCATTTTTTCTTCCATCGAATGAAAAAGCTTGTAAGGCTAAATCATTTTTCATCATGCGACGAATATATTCTCTGAATATTATTTTTTCTCGACCCACTTTGGATTTATCCATAATAATTTCTTCGACATTTTCATCGGTAAACCCAATTTAAAAAGAGCTTTAGAAAGTCGTTTAAAATATCCACAAATCGAGTCGAAGCAAGACTTTAAAAATTGACTTTATTTATATTTAATATTAGGTTTCATACATTTAAATTAGTGAAAATTAAAAAATTACATAAGCGTTTTGTATTGTGACAACATTGTTTTCATTAATTTGGTAAATTTTTAGATATAAAGAAAAACGGCATCTAATGTATTTTACGCCCCCTTTCGTGCCATGCCCACTTTTTTTTGAATACCTTAAATTTCCAAATTATATTGAATATATATTTCAAATTGCAAGCCTATATCTTTTATTGTCAAAAAGTTATAGACTTTTGGTTTCCACTTCATCAGTGTATGGCGTGTTTTCGTTATTTTTATAAAAAAAAAATTTAATTAAAAAATATTTGTTGTTTAATTTAAAAACAAAAATATTTGTAAATTATATTATAAAAAAATGAATCAGAATAAAATATAATATCTTTACAAAATGTATTATTTTTTTTAAATATACCAAAATATACTGCAACCTTAAATTTTGATGCTTCGCAGCGGGGGCTAGGAATTCATTTTAGACATGGGGTTTCTTAGTGAAATTTTCTTAGAATTCATCGCAGATTCCGAATCTGCTATACGCTTATCGCATAAAAAAATTGACCCGCCCTAATGTACATATGTAAAAGAATCAGAGCGGGCTATAGTATGTAGTACTTCTTTGCCTACCTATGTACATATGTATACATTCACAGATATTCATTTGTAATATACTACATATTCACTGTAAACACCTATGTACGCTGCACAATATATTGAACGTTTTATTTTTCATTTTATACATATACATATGCGCCAATCTAACCAACCCGGTGCATGCTACTGCAAAAACATATCAGCCGAATACAAACAGAAATGCGTGCCATACACAGCGTTTACAATTTACTTATTTTTCCCACCAGATAAAGCTATTTTGTAGGCTCGAAAACCGGAATCTATTCAGTTTTGCCAGAGCCTGCAATTCTATCTAATTATGTGACATTGTTTAGCTATTTTAACTTAATCTCTGTTAAGCTTTTAGCATTTTTAACAGTCGATATTTGGTGGGAAAAATAGCTAAAAATTGGCAACACTAGCCACGCGACAAAAATTGGGCGCAAAGAAGAACGGAACCAGAAAAAGACAGAAAACACACAAGTCAGAACAATAAAAACGCGCATTTCATTTCGTTTGAGAAGTTTTGACTGAGAAGGTGTGAAGCAATGACGACAAATTTAATATACATAAATACAATGTAAGCACTGATAAATCAGAATGTCACGAATGCAAACTAAATATGACCGACGGGCATGCAGCACATTTAATGCGGCACCTTCAAAAGAAGACAAAGGCATTTTTGATCAAATCATTGTGAGAAAAAGTTCCAAGTTTGGCGAATAAACTCCAGTCGATGCACAATTTTGTGAGTGAAAGTCTGATTAAAGTGCATTCGAGAAGGTGCATAATCAATCGGTCTGAAGATTTATACACTAGCAATGAAGGAAGTCCATATCCAGCAAACGATCTACGTCTTGCCGTCTTACTATGTTTTCATGCGTCATTATTATTGTATTGTAATTTTGTATATATTGGGTAAAACGTGCAACGAACCAACTTTCGAACCAAAACCGAAGCCCAAAAACCTCGAACCTCACATTTTCGAACCTTAGCCGTTGGTAAATTTTGGTTCGAACCTGCAAAACGGAGGTTTCAAAAATTTTTTTGGGATTGCATTCCCGGTTCTAATGCCGATGTACTCAAATGGTGGGAAGAAAATTATTATAAATACCCAGAACTGAGAGAAAAGTCAATCTAAAATCTAGATTAAAAATCTTTTTTCGGGAATCTTGCAATCTTATAAAAACAAGATTGAAAAACCTTGAAATAAGCTTAGAAATTCAAAAACAAGATTTATCATCTCGCGACTTACAAACCATCCTAGAGCTCAGCTAGCAGAAATCTCGGCCAACAAGCTTGTTGGAAGATTGTTGAGGGCATCCCATACGCCCATAAATTGAGAATATAATCTTGGGTTAAGATTATCTCGCCTCTGTCGAATTCTGATACCGTTTCGTCTCGTTTCAAGACTATAATCTTGGTTTTTTATTACAAAAAACTTCGAAACTTATTTTATTCCAAAGAAGGGTTAAATAAAGCATGTTCGAGTTCTTGTCCTTGCCTTTTTTCCTCCATATACCTTGGTACATCCTTATACACTAATAAAACTTGTGAAAGACAGTGAAGTATATAATTTGCTTTTGTCAACTTTGCTTAGTCTGGTATGGGATTGCATCCACGACCTTGCACCTGAACACGAATGGAACAGTGCACTGTGGATCCGTCAGAGGCCAAAAATCAAAAAATTTGATGATGTATTTTTTAAGCAAAATGTAACGAAATTGTCTCTTAAAAGTCCAAACTTCTGTTTGGCATCCCGGATTTTACTTGAAATCTAACGGTACTTTCTAAAAATAGCTTTGCAATCGTGAACACGTGTTCATTTTGGCAACGCAGCTGCGCTTGGGAAGTTATTTCTCTCTTTCAAATCGCCCTTTAAAGAGATCAGACGTTAGCTGGAGTGCTCCGAATTTAATTATTTAACATGAATTTTGAAACTGAAGGTATTTACTTTAAATTAAGATATTAATAATTAACTTTCCTGACAAAGTTTTTTCGTAAAACTAATTTGATCGAATAACCCTTTTTTGTGTATTTTGTGAAAGTCTATTTTATGTTTAGTTAAAGTTTTAGTTGTGTTCCAAGAAAATCCAGAAATTGGTATGTATGTCAGTGTGTTCGTCTTACTTTTAGGTTGTTAAATGTTTTAAAATTAGCTGCCGAAACTTGCAGATATGTGTTTACTCGTAAAAATATCAAAGCAGTTAAAGGTGAGTTTTTGCCTATTGGCCTGTTGCGCTTTTACGCTGTTGATTTGTCTTCGTCTTTCGTGGTTTGTGTTTTTGCAAAACTATTAATTTGTAAATTACTATTTAAATTTTGTTTATTTTTTCCTTTTGAATCATATTTGATTTTGGTAGATGCATCGCAAAAGTGTGTGTTTCCACGTCTCTATATTTTTAATATGTGGTGCACAGGTAATGGAACAAACGCAGAAAAATTGAAGAAATTGATTTCCGATGTGCAAGCGAACATTGAAAACAACGGCTACATTATTCCAGATTTGAGCGAAGTGTCAAAAAAAAATGAGAACCTCTGCAAAACAATTGTAACTTTTTGGAAAAATTACAAACGTAAAAAATCTTCAGTTATTCAATATCAATCTGGATGGCTTAAAAAAAAAGAATCAATTACAATAAAACGCCCCTATTGCAAATCAAATCAAATAGAGGAAAGTGCTCATCGGGGCCTTCCTAAACTTGATTTTGAGGAGGCTTCAGAGAGAACAAAACGACGACGTGTAGGTCAGCTCATTAAAATTGATGAGACCGCTGTTTCTGCTCTACGCAATGATAATCGAAATCAAAATTTCCTGCCGGCAGATCCCATGGAAGCTATTTCGCTTTTAATGGAGACTTCGATGACAAAACACCAATATTTGCTGATAAGAAACTTTGTAAATAGAAAAATATCCTTTGAATTTTTTCCCAGTTACCAAAGAGTACTAAGTTCAAAAAAAATAAGATACCCTGATGGTATTTATATAGACGAATCTTGTGCGGAAGTGGAACTACAGAGCTTACTAGACAATACGGCATCTAGTATAGTAGAGCTTCAAAACAACATTATTGAAACTATGCCTGAAAATATAGTTAAGAATTTAACTTTAATTGGAAAATGGGGCTTTGATGGAAGTACGGGGCATAGCGAGTATAAGCAAAACTTTTCAAACGGTGATTCGGACGACAGAAGCTTATTTGTAACATCCTACCTACCACTCCAACTGGTTACTCAAATAGATAACACAATAATTTGGAAAAACCCCCGGCCATCATCGACTCGTTACTGTCGACCAATTAGATTTCAATTTAAGAAAGAGATCGCGAAGGTGTCGAAAGACGAAGCAGAATATTTTGACGCAAAAATAAAACAACTAAAGCCAAGGAATTAAGCGTCTCTAATAAAAAAGTTCTTATTACGCATAGCTTGCATCTTACTATGGTTGATGGAAAGGTGTGCAACGCAGTCAGCGAATCATCCTCGGCAACGTGTTATATATGTGGAGCAAAGCCAACAGAAATGAACAATATACAAAAATGTTTGAGTAAAGAAGTTCACCCAAGATTTTATGAATTTGGCTTATCTCCACTACATTCTTATATACGCTTCTTTGAATACTTTTTACACATTTCATATAAGCTAGAGGTCAAAATGTGGCAAGTACGAGAAGAAGAAAAGAAGATTAATGTATTGAACAGGAAGAAACACATTCAGGAGGAATTTCGCGAAAAAATGGGAATACTAGTGGACAAACCTAGAGATGGAGGTAGAGGATCTTCAAACGACGGAAATATCGCAAGGAAATTCTTTTGTAATGCAGATTTGAGCTCCGAAATAACAGGAATCGATGCATCTTTGATTCATAGATGTGCAACATTATTGCAAGCCACGGCATCGGGATACAAAATTAATGTGGAGAAATTCCAAAATTACGCGCTGGATACTGCTAAATATCTAATAGCTGCATATCCATGGTACTATTTACCGGCTACCGTCCATAAAGTATTAATTCATGGTTCAGCTGTAATAGAGCATGCATTAGTATCGATTGGAGAGCTTTCAGAGGAAGCTGCAGAGTCCAATAACAAGGAAATAAAAAAATGTAGACTTCAGCACAGTCGGAAAGTGTCTCGTACTTTAACAAACACAGATGTCATGAACTACCTATTATTGCGGTCAGATCCATTTTTAACAGGACAAAGACAACTTCCTAAAAAAGATAGATCGATTTTGCTTACATCTGTGTATGAATTACTTGACGATGCTTTCTAATTTTTGTTTCATTAATATTTTGTTTGTTGATTTTTATTTTAGTTTTTTTGATGAAAAATGAAAAATATCTTTAATTCTTTCTTAATAAATTACTTTTATGTAAATAAATAACAAAATCTTAATAAATTAGATTAAACAAATATGTTTTTATAATTTTGTATCGATTGTTCCTATGGAAGCTATAGGATATAGCCGTTCGATATATCCGATTTTTGTTGTTATATGTTTAGACAAATTTTCTATATTTTTGTTATAAATTTCAGCAGGCTAAGGCCATTTTTAGTATTTTTGTCCGCTCTTCCATACAAGCGGATCCACTGTGCAGTGTCTCAATTGCTGCTTATATTTTCCCTAGTTTATGTACATGTGATATAAATTTGAAAGGCTTGGGCCATGCTTAAAAGAATTGAATTGAGTAAAAACTGAACTGCATCTGAATCTTTCGGCTCATGACAGGCTTAATCTTAGTATAAAACAAATTGATTTCAACTCCGCCGTTCTTTCTTTTCTGTGTACCATTTAACCCGAGAGCCACAGAGTCCGCAACGATTAGGGTAGTCTAGGACTTTGAGATATGGAGGTACTCCTTGAAACGTTTGTCCCCGAAGGAGTTGGACTGCTCTTTTTTCGATCTAATATTCTTACTTACTGTAGAAGCTTGATACGGTCCCCTTGGTGGTGCCTGAGCTTACCGTTTAAGACTGGACTATACAAACCAGAGAACCAACTGGACTATGAACCGAACCTTTTGATGTCAGGGGTGCCCAAGCCTATTTTGCAAGCCACGCATTCGTTGTTGTTTGGCGCAAAGGAATAGCTTCTGCGTATTTGGGGCACGCGCCCCATAAGCCTACATAAAGCAACAGCAAATTCATATGCGTGCTCTCCTCTCTTTCTGTCCGAGCTAAGGTTTTGTTGTTGGAAAAAGCAACAACAATGTTGCTATCGCTCGTAGTGGCCGAATGCTTTTCGGTATTCACGGCGGCACACACACACACACACAAACAAAAATCGGGTTTATCTTTCTATTTCTTGTTGTTGTTGTTGCTTGAGATGACGTTAATTTCCCTAGTAGACGCGACTGGGATAACTTGCCCCACAGTAGAGTAAATGCCATGAATATCTACACAGATGGATCTAAGCTCGATGACAAAGTTGGAGGGGGAGTTGTCTCCACCGACTTAAATACGGAAATCTCACTCCGGCTCCCTGATCATTGCAGTGTGTACCAAGCAGAATTGGTGGCCTTCCAGGAGGCCGCCCAATACCTCAGCACACTCATGATCAGCAATTTATATTTATTTGACAGAAATTCCTGGTGCTACAAGTGTATACTTAATGATTATTGCACCAGTCACAAAAACATAAGAATCAGCGAACAATTACTTAATATTACTTATTATTATTATTAAAATTAGTTATATAATTTAATTTTGTATATAGGAATGTAATTTGACCCTAAATTGCGTGACACTATTAATACTCTTCAAGTTTGGTGGGAGTTGGTTCCACAACCGAACAGTGTCTACAAAAAATTGGCGTTCAGAGCTGGCTAGTGTATGGCGAATTGCGATGAGATTCAAAGTTCTCGTTGAGACGTCAAAACTTATTTTGTCATATAAATACGATGGTTGTCTAGTGTATATTATCTTATGTAATAGTTGCAGAGATCTATAATCAGTCCAAGTCTTAAAATCAAGGTCATAATCTGTCTGGCAAAGCATGTAATGTGGTCAGTTTTTTTCTTATTATACACATACCTAGCAATGTTATTTAACGCTAGATTAAGTCGTCTCTGAGAAGCAGCGTCACAGTTTCCGAATATTTCAATTCCATAACAAAGAGTGGGTGTCAAGTACGTCTTTGCAATAAGGAGTCTGAGATTAGTCGGCAAATAAGATTTAGTCAACGAAAGCTGTCTTAGTATTCCGTAGGTTTTTCCAGCGGCTTTAGTCACTTGTTTATTCCAGCTAAGAGTGTCATTAAAAGTTATACCTAGATTAACGGCTTGAGCAACATATTCTAAAGGGGTGCCAGCAATATTTAGTCGAGGTAGATTTGTGGTACTTAGTGACTTTTTATAAATTACTATGCATTTACATTTTGCTGGATTTAGTGATAGTCCGTTACGTTTAGCCCATTCATTAACATTCCACAAATCATTGTTACATATATCGACGCACTCATTTATTCTATTTAACGGACGGCTTACATACATCTGCACATCATCTGCATACATGTGGACATTACAATTAGACACCATATCTGGCAGGTCATTTACATATAATGAGAACAGAAGGGGACCAAGGACTGACCCCTGGGGGACACCTCGCTTAAGGTACAAAGTGGATGATATATCAGACTCCGAAACCACTGCCTGTCGTCTATCACAAAGGTACGATTTAATAAGTTTTAAAGCAGTGTTTGCGAATTTATAGAATCTGTCTAGCTTCGTTATTAAGATTTCGTGGTTAACGGTGTCAAATGCCTTGCTAAAGTCGAGTAGTGTTAAAAGTGTAACATTTCCGTTGTCTATTTGCCTTCTTATATCCTCTGTTATGTTTATTATTGCCGTGGTGCAACTTCTGTTCTTCCTATATCCTGACTGTTTATTAGTTAACATTAAGTTGTCTGTTAAAAATTTACATATTTGATTTGCTATTAACTGTTCTACTACTTTTGACAAAAATGGTAAAATTGAGATTGGTCGAAATTGATTGTTTCCTTTTGGTATAGGAATTATTTTTGCGAGTTTCCATATTTCTGGGAAAGTTGATGTCGTAAGGACTGGGTTGCAGATATGGGTAATGTGGGGTAAAATTTGTGGGAGGATAATTTTAAAAAATTTTGTATTCATGTCGTTCAATCCTATTGCATTAGACTTAATTTTAAGAACAGATTCAAGGACATCACACTGACTCACACACATAAAGTTAAAACTACTATCACAGTTACTATTCGGCATATTTTCAAGGTACGTATTATAGGTAGCTTCAGGTACTTCAGATTGCACAAAATTAAAATTGAGATCATTAACGTTGGCAGTTATTTTACATCGATCGAAGAAGGGAACATATACATCTACTCAGATAGTCAAGCAGCTCTAAAGGCTCTTGACTCGTACACCAATAACGCCAAAGCGCTCACGGAATGCCGTAGATCCTTAAATGCGATCACTGGGTATCTGGACACCGTAACATTGAGGGTAACGAGTCAGCCGAAAAACTGGCAAGACAGGGTACTACCATTTAGCTCCTCCCGGAGAAGAGCTTGATAGGGATGCCCTTAGCCTCATACAAGCTTAACACAAGGAATGAAACCTGGCACCTGGCTACGGAACGTTGGAATAACCTTCCAGTTTGCGCTGCAGCTAGGGTCACGTGGCCCTCGTTTAACATGAAACGAACCAACAGTCTTCTGCGCCAAAGTAGGGAAAACATCTCCCTTCTGTTTGGGGCCCTAACGGGTCACTGCCTCATCGGCAGGCATGCAGCACGCTTAGGTCTCGCTCACAATGACTTCTGTAGAAGCTGCAAGTGTGAGGAAGAGGAGGAGACAGTACTGCATCTTTTTGCCATTGCCCAGCTCTTAGTAGAAGGAGACTCAAAACTCTTGGCCACCCCTTTCTACTCAACCTCTCAGAAGTGTCCGAGATAGGGCTTCCGTCTCTACTGAAATTCTTAACGTTGTCACTATGGTTTAGTCGGGAGGAACGCCCCCTGGCTTAAATAGGGAATTATTTGGTATCGCAATGGGCCTATCTTGGCCTAAGTTTAGGGGCAGTAAGACTCAACCTTACCTAACCTAACCTATTGCTTGAGATATATTTTATGCATTTGTATTTGTTTTCACGCAGCCGTAAGCTCATTCTAGGCATCCCTGTTTTAAACTATAGAGAAATAGAAATTATTGCATTAAATTTCTTTAACGTTTAATTTGTTTGATTTTAATTTCCTTCCTCCTTTTATTAGAACAGTTTCCCTACCTTAACCATCATCGTTTAAATATACCCTTGAGCTGCTTAAATCATACCTTAGTCCCCACCCCCTCCAACTGGTCCTACCTCAATCATAACCCTCCAGTCGAGTCACATTTGTGCATACCTCAACTTTTCATAATTCGAATTTTGATTTCAATTAAATTTAATAGCAACATAAACAAGCGGCCAACAATAACTGGAAAAGGAAGCCAACATATGTCCCGGCTCTGGCTTGGTTCCTTGACCTCTCCACCCAAAAAAAAAAAAAAACAAGAAAAAACAAGTCTGATTAAGTTCTTTGGTCTCGCATGGTACATGGCCCGCTTGGCCCGGGCCTCCTGCCACTGACAGATGAAAACAAATTGCGGCTTTTGTGCACAAATTTATGCTGAACTTGTTGAAATCGAGTGAGCTGAGCTGAGCTGAGGGAATATGAAAGTAAACCGGACGACCTTACTGAGAATGCACGAAATTGCAAATTTGTTTTGTATTTCGGCAAAAGCAGGCGGCGCTCTATAAAAGGGAGAATCCTCCAACGGCAACAGCACAGAGTTCTCTAGAGCGAGTACTAGTTCAGGACACTAGCAGCGCCCGAAACAAAGACCTTAAAAAAGATGCAGTTACTCCACTTGTGCGTACTTTTAACCACTAGCGTGTCCTTAGCAGCCGGCACACCATTTCGGGAATATGGAGCCCCGCCGGCTGAGAATGCCATCAGCATTAGTCAGTATCACACGCAAGATGAGCGTGGCCAGTATGCCTATGGCTATACGGCTCCACTTTATTCAAAGCACGAGACACGCACAGCGGATGGTGTGGTACATGGCACCTTTTCCTATGTGGATGCACGAGGACAAACCCAAACGGTGGACTATACAGCCGATGCTCAGGGATTTCATGTCAGCTCCAGCAGCCTAGAACAGCCGAAAGCCAATGAGGAAACACCCGAGGTGGCCGCCTTACGAGCACAACATTTGGCCGCCCATGCTGAGGCGAAACTGCGTCTAGCGGGTGATCTGACCAAGGGACCGCAGCCGGTACAGGATACTCCCGAAGTGGCTGCTGCCAAGGTGGCCTTTTTCAAGCGTTTTGAGGCTGAGAAGCTGCGCAATCAATTGCTAAGTGAGAAGCAAGTCCTCAAGTTACCCATTAATAGTCATACCATCTACTCCCAGCCTCTGTATGTGTATCAGCCTAGCAGCGGTTTTATCTACAGGCAGGCCACGGCACCTTCTCGTGACTATTTGCCTGGGTTTTAGATAGATCTGCGTTTCTGTTTTTTTGTTGTTTAATAAATGTTTCAAATTTTTGATTCAGTAATGCAAAGTGGTTTTCTATGTGTTTAAGCAGGGTCGCAAGGCTTTGAACCGAACCGGTTCGAACTTGTAACACGGGGTTTTACTTACTATGAAAAAAAGCTACACTAACATCTGAACTACGCCCTTGCGTTCAAGTAAGCAAAAACCAAGAAATTCGGAAATTGTTTTTAAATTGTGTAAAACTCTGGCCAAACCAAGTTCGAACCATAACCTTGGTTCAATCCCTCGAACCAGAACATTGCAAAAATTGTTTGTTTTTTGTAGTCCTGCAGTTTCGGACTTTTGGAGAAGGAAAACCATAAAACAAGCTTAACTATGGGCTAAATACATTAGAATATTGGTTTTTTTTATGGGAGGAAGAGGATCTTTCGTGATGATTACGCGGACATTAGGAGATAAAGTTACGGGCCAGTCTAATAGACTGGCCAGTTCAAGCCACGAAGAACAAACAAGAATTGCTTTGGCATAGATTAAATTCCATATGAATAGAAGAGAAGTGTAGGAAATCTTAAACAACAACGCTTAATAACTTGATTATTAAGAACTACTCCTAGATCATTTACCTAATTGGCTTTATCATTTAAGCGCTCTAATTCCACAATTGTGACAAGTTTTTTATAAAATTTTATCACCTTAAACTTCGAGCCACTTTAGCCCAGATCCTGGCAACGGGCCAGGCCACCCACTACCCGTTCGTCAATCGAAACACCGCCATTGACTTTTGTATTTTTAACGGACTGCGTTCTGATGAACTGAGCATTAGGATGGAATATTCACTCTCATCCGACCACCTCCCCCTAGTGATTGAACTGGAAGGATCTCCTCGAACCAGGGTGACAAATGGCCGGTTATTTTCACCTGGCACTGACTTGGCCCTTTTTAGGAAGAATCTGGAGAGAACCTTGGAACTCAACCTGGAGATTACCCTTCCTGAGGATATTGATCATGCAATCTTTGTAAATAAGGTGCATGCAGCAGCCCTTAAAGCGCGCCCATCGGAAATTCTACACGATCGCCGACCACAATCACGCCTTCCACCTGCCCTCGATGCTCTACTGCTCATCAAAAGGAGACTGCGGAGGCAGTTTACTCTTACGAGAGACCCTAATGTGGAAAGGGTATATAAAAGTGTGGCTAACGGGGTTAAGAAGCTGCTCGTTAGGTATAAGCAGGATGCCACAGACCGTTTCCTAGAAGGCGTTACCTTCTGATGCGAGTACCAATTTTGCTCTCTGGTCTCTCACCAGGAGGTACAAGAAGCAGGCAACACCCAAACTTTCAATTCGCAAAGCTGACGGTACTTGGGCCAAATCTCCGCAGGAAAAGGCAGAACTTAATGGACAGATTTACGCCCCTCGAAACGACTTCGGTCAGCCGTAGGAGGCTTGTAGTTCAGGTTCTTGACACCCCCAGGGCCGCTAACGCCCCCAGTCCCACCAATCACATTTGAGGAGGTTCAAGGGCAGATCAAGGTTCTTAACAATAAAAAGGCTCCAGGCGAGGATGGACTTGACAAAGTAAAGTAATATTGGCTCAAACAGCACCTCCAGGAGGGCCAGGGACAAGCTTCTCTCAATCAAAGGGGGACCTACCAGTTTAACGCCGAATCCGAACGGCAATATAGTTAGAGAATTTTTGCTTTTTCATGGCTAGTTACTTCACAGCTGGCGCCAGTAGCTGGGTGAAGGTTATCGGGTGTGTAAAAGCTTTTTTCTAAAGAAAGAAAAAACTTTTTCTATTAGATGGTCCGAGGCGGGATCGAACCCACAAACCTCCCGCACCATCAGCCACACATACTACTGGTACGCTACGCCCGACTTGACAATAGGGTCATCAAAGCCCTCCCAGTAAAAGCGATGCTCTTTCTGGTACTAATTTTCAACTGGGTCACTTTCCGAAGGCGTGGAAAAAGGTTCAGATCGTAATGATCCATAAAGCTGGGAAAAGCCCGTCTGAGGTCGATTCATACCGTCCGATAAGCCTACTATCCACAATAGCAAAATTTCGAGAGGTGTATTCTAGCCCGAATCAACAATCAGCTATTACGTCACTTACCTGGACATAAATACTTGGGAATATATCTGGACAAGCGCCCATATCAACGCGCTTGTAAGGTCACTATATGGCAGAGTAAAGAAAGTGGGATGGCTTCTCTCTAGCAGAAACAAGCTGTCACTCTGAAATAAGGTGAATATATACAAAGCTATCATAGCAACTGCCTGAAGATATGGGATCCAAGTATATGGAATACCATCTGAGAAAGCTCTGTGTCCTTCAGTCAAGGTGTCTGCGCAGACTATCGGTAGCACCCTGGTATATATGCACAAGACATTTGGAGAGTGACCTCAGTGTGCCCAAGATTGGTGACATAATCAATAAACAGGCAGGTGATTACGTGGAGAGACTAGGAAGTCACCCCAACACACTAGCCAGAAGATTCCTGCGCAGACGAAAGAAAGTAGGAAGTAGAGTAAGACGACGCCGCAAAAAACTATTCGCTAGGGAGCTTCCCAACAGAGAAATATACTAACTTAGCAACTATCTCCCATTCAATAAACTTGACACCAAACATATTTTATATCATCACAAAACAACTCGCTCATAATCAAACACATTACACCTGCAATCAAACTTACATAAGCAGATAAGTTAAGAGAATATCTAAACAATCTAAGTTAAGTTGCCAAATTTACACAAGGTGACAATAAATTTAGAAACAAAATAAATAATAAAAAAAACACTTCGAGCTTTAAAGATTTAGGAGATTAACTTAACACCATGACTAAAATGCAACAATCATAGCTTCAGATCAAATACAGAAGCACACGAGAGTGAGCCAAGACTGAAGGAAGATAAATAACTCCAGAGGTAACCTGAATGCACTAAGAATACACAACCCAATAGTTTTTTTTTGGTACAGGTGTATTTTGATCTGATTATGTTCTGAGTTTATTATTGATTTGAACTGCATCATTGGTTTTGTTCTATCAGTTCTTGTTTTCAAGATATACCAAAAAACTGTAGCATTTTTTTCCCTCTGACTTCAGATGACAATTTAGACACTTTTTGCTATATTTAGCTTTTGATTTTTTGAAAATTCTAAACAAAAATTATTACTAGTGTGGCATCCAACAATTCCAGGCGAAAATGATATAAATCGGGAAATTTAGAAGCTAAACCGAACCCAGTTTTGGAATCAGTATACATAATTCAATCATAATTCCATATCGATAAAGCTGCACCTCAGAAAGTTGGGCCTTTTTTTGGCCTTTGATATGAAATACAAAATATAACTTTTGGGGTTCTAGTACTTAGATTCAACTGAGAAGGTTCGTTGGAAAACCGATTAATATTAGTCTATGAAGCAGCAAGGAGTTATCACCACAATCAAAAACCTTAGTTTCCATTTTACATAAGAACTCTTGAATTACTAATGTTGTAATAAGCTGTAAGCTGTCGGAAATTTAAATAATGGAACAAGGTAAAATAATGGAATTACGCAAATGTTGCAGTTCAAATGCTTTGAAATACCACTATAGTTTTCAACAACGCACTTATTTTCTTTTTTTTAAAGAAAGGAATGAGAAAAGATTCCTTCCACTTCAGAAAATAAGATGCCATCAACTTAAAATAAAACAAGGGTACAAAATGCCCTGTTCAATTGAGACACACACGCAAACACACTCACATACACAAACGCATACACACATACGAGCGCACACATACACACACAAGCGCGCTCACACCCCAGCCAGCAATTTAGCAAGCGATTTGCAAACCAAGCTTAAGGTAAGATTGCTTGTGCAAGCGTTGTCGTATGGCAGCCTCCGACATTTACAAAACATTTGCTATTGTAAGCGATTTGCGCAAGTTGTTTCGCCGACCGAGACGAATATGACACAAAACTAGAAATTTCGTACTCATAATCTCTCACTCTCTCTCGGCAAAACTTAGCTGCAGCTGGCCTTCTTGAGTGCAAGGGAAAAGGAAAGGAATTATAGCTCACTTTAAGCGAAGAAGTGGAAAAAAAATGTACAGTTAGCCTTGAGTGAAGGCGAGCAAAAAAATTGTGTATAAGTCATTCCAGTAGTGGTTGCTGAAGAGCAAAGAAGCAAAAATTTCAATGAAAATGAAATATTACGTGCGATTGTATCGGCAGCAAAAAATTAAGAAGTGTTGTGCACTGCGACAACGAAGTTTTCCAACATTTGTGGAACAAAGTCCAGAACAGGAGATTGAAATTGAAGGAAGTTTGTTACGAAGTTAGGAAGTGTTGCAGAAAATTTTTCGTGGAGAGGTACTGCGGACAAGCAGTGCATTCGAGCCTTCACTGTCGCCACTGCCATTCGTCGTAAGTTAGAAAGCTTTCATTCAGTTTATAATAAATTATTTACATTCATATTTAAATTCTATTGCAGAAACTTTCACTTGCAAAAATGGAGGCAAGGAAGATGATCGAAATCTTTTTTTCAATACGCGAAAAATCGTATTAAAATTAAAGCAACAATTCTCAAAAGAACTGAGAAACCAATACTTTAATTGACGAACTCCCCAAAATTAAGTGGAAACTGATAATATTCACAAGTGGAAGGTATAAAGACGATACCATTGAGAACAAAAAAGTTTTTCTCACTAGAACTAATTTTCGACCGATTGTTCCTATGGCAGCTATAATCTATAGTCATCCGATTTGGATCACACTTGGCACAATTGTGTGGTAGCACATAATATTGATCAGTAACAAGTTTGGGAGCGATAGCTTTAAAAACAAAATGGTTTTTCATACCAAGACTTTTTTTCAGACATAATATATATTTTGTATGGCAGCTATACTATATAGTTGGCCGATTTTCATAAATATTGGTGGAATTGTGTAAAAGCATAGAAAACTTATAAATACGACGTTTGCTTTGAAGACAAAAAAGTTTTTCTCACTAAAACTACTTTTTCGACCTATAGTTCCTATGGCAGCTATATGCTATAGTCATCCGATCCAGCCGGTTCCGATAAATGTGCGGCGTATTTGTACCAAAAGGCGTCGTGCAAAGTTTGGTTTAGATAGCTTTTAAACTGACGGAGGAGTTAACATAGAAACATACGTACAGACGGACGGACAGACCGACATGGCTATATCAACTCAGCTCGTCATGCTGATCAAGAATATATATACTTTAAGTGGTCGGAGATCCTTCCTTCTATGCGTTACAAACATCTGTACAATTTTAATATACCCTCTAAAAAGTGGAAAATATTGGGTTTTTAAAGAGATTTTTTTTTTAAATTTTTGTGCCATTTAATTGCACTTCAATCAGCAAAAACAATGACATCAATCGACCATTAGGAGTTAAAGATATAAGCCAAAATATGTGCTGGCGTGACGTTACAAAAAACGGAAGTGGGTTTTAAGTTGTTGACTGCGAATTGAATAAGGCAAAGTTATTTTTATAAAACTTTTTTAAGTTTACCTTTTTTATCTTTATCGCGAACGTGCCCAAACCTCGTATTTAGAGGTTTCCTATGCTTTTAGACAATTCCACCAAGTTTGATGAAAATCAGTCAACTATATAGTATAGCTGCCATACAAAATATAGTTCTGAAAAAAGTGTTAGTAGGAAAACCTTTTCTGTTTTCAATGCTATCGGTCTCAAACTTGTTACTGATCAATACTATATGCTACTACACATTTCTGACAAGTTTGATTCAAATCGGATGACTATAGCATATAGCTGCCATAGGAACGATCGGTCGAAAAAGTAAATCTAGTGAGAAACACTTTTTCGTTTTCAATGGTAGCGTCGTTATACTTTCCAGTTATGAATATTATCGGTTTCTACACAATTTTGGGGAGTTTGGTCAAAATCGGATGAGTATATCGTATAGCTGCCATATAACAAACTGGCAAGCAAATGGTCGAAGTAGTGGCGCCATCTATTGCTGAGTTTGGGAAATAACTCAGCTAAGAATGTTCCACGAAAATCATTTAAAACCTTAATTTATATCAATTATACAAGCTACAAGGGAGTATAAACTCCGGTTGAGCCGAAATAGCTTTCCTCTACTTTTAAAAACACTTTTCTGTACAAACGTAACGTCACGTCAGTTTGGAAATGGACATATGTAAATTTATTCCATGAAGGTTCTTTTTGCATCTGAAAATTGAATCTGAAATATGCCACTTCGTGTGTGAATTACGTCCGAACCAAAAACAGTGAACGAAACAGTGCAAATATTTGTGCTTCTTTACAAGAAAAGGCAAAAAAAAAAGCGGGGATCCCAAAACTGTTTCTTACTTAAGCTGTGTACAAAGAATAAGATTAAATTGTAATTTTTTATGAAAATTGTAGTATGGACCAAATGGTCCTTAACCTAAAATTTGTAAGTGGTTTCTAATTAAACAGCAGGGTTAATCGTACACATCTTTCTTCTTATTATGCATCCCGCACGAATCGAAAGAGTAAGAGCGACAGTAAGAGTGAAATTTATTACCTTAAAATTGTCCTGTTTCAAGGACCTGACAATTTTGGTTGGAGTGGAAAGGAATAAAGGTAAAGAATCACAAAGTTGGAGTACCCAAAGTTGGATTTACTCAACTCGAACTTCTTCAGAGTTTTCCGGGAATTTCAAAGATAAAACATTGCACGGTTTCTCTTTCTTTATTATCTGCAAGCCAAATTGCTACACCTTTCAGTAATAGTAACGTGGTATATACCAACGTGGAATGGTATAATGTACGGCTGGTACTAAAACATCCGACTTACGGGCCAGCACTTCATTGCGCTGCTTCTCCGCCTGTACGCGCTTCAAGTGCACCAATTTGGCGGCGGCCACTTCATCAGTGTCGACAATGGGTTGAGACAGCACAGTTTGCTCATTGGCGGAGCTCCGGGGACTAGCAGCAGCTGCCTGTGGTTGCACCACACGTGGTAAATTAGTGGCCGCCACATGAAAACCGTCCGCATCGGCGGTATAGTCCACCGTTTGAAGTTTGCCCGTGGCATCACGATAGCTGTAGGTGCCACGCGTTATCCCATCCAGTGTGCGTGTCTCCTGTTTGCTAGACAAGGGTTCGGCATAACCATAGGCATACTGACCCAACTCATCCTGTGAGATGTACTGCTGTTGGGTGGGTGTGATTAGTGAGGAGCCCTGGGCCGAGTACACGTACGGATAGGTGGCGTAGATGGCTAGACCTTGGGCCATACTCAAGGTGCACAGCAAGAGAGCAAACAGATGGCAGTACATGATGCTGACTCTCGTTGGATTCTGACGAAACTGTAACGAAGGCCAGGTCCTTTTATACCCCATCAGGTTGGGCGATTGGTTCTTAAGCTGGTTCTGGTCTTCGAGTGCTATTCCTGTTAACGACTGCATTGCTATTTTCCTCCTACCGTTGTCATCTGATGGCATCTCTCTGCATCAAGGCCAGAAACCAAATTCCCTTTGCGCTGGCTCCAGGTAATTGATATGCAACTGCAACGAGCTCTTCTTTGTGGCGCGCTCATTCAACGGCATTTCAAGGTGAGTGAAGGCCAAGGGCCACATCTTGTACCTTGGTTGGTTTTATTTTTAGTTTCTTTTGCTGTGATCTCCGCAACGCTTCGTGCCTGATTAGGAAGTGGCCTTGGTTACACTCTGGGACCACTTGATAAGTGCATTTTAATGTTAGCCCGGGTGCTTAATTTCAATCAAAGCTCAATTCTGTTTGCCACCATAATTTTTCCTTAACGATCTTGTTAGTTTCGAGTGTCGGAATGGACACTTAAGATTCCGCAGGAGTTGCACTGATTTGTGGTTCATTAGGTCTGCCATATGTACGTTGGAAAGCCAATTAGAGCACCAGGTAGATGACTTCATCATGCTTGGTTGGACACAATAGTAGGCAAATAACTTGAACAGACAGCGGGGCATAAATCATTGTCAAGATTGGGTAAAAATGTGCCCAAGTTCAGAGAACTCATTTACCAATTCCTTTAATCGTCATAATCTACCACTAAAACTCATTTACATACATTGAGGGTGACCCCCCACAATGAGCTCATTTGTTAACCAACTCCCTCCCTACTTTATAGCATTCACTTGTTGTGCGTGTTTTGTTTGTTGTCAAATTTCACGCATCATTTTCTAGCACAAAATACAAAAGCTTTCGTTAGCTTTCACTCCATTTTCTCACTCAAAACAAACAAAAGTTTTCGAGTGAAATTTGTTGTTGGGTTTTGTGCTGATAAGACGACGCGTTGTTGTGGCTAGCGTCACTTTGTTTTTGCTTTTTGATAAATGGTTTTTGTTTTTATTTTATTTTTATTTTTTTTGTTTGTTAGTTTCGTTTGTATACATATTTGAGGTTTAGTGAAATGAAGTCATCGAGGCAAAAATATACAAAAAGTCTGGGGAATTAGTTATGAGAATTTGGGAGGGAAAAGTAGTTGATAAATGGAAGTTGAGCTGGATTATCGGCCAGTTTACACCTTTATATATAAGATACCATTCATTTGTCTGAGTGCCTTTAGATTTCTACTCAAAGCTCAGGGGTTCGTACTAACTTTGGCATATGACTTTGGATTTATACCCTTTCAAAATGTGATTAATCGTCACAAATCCCGAATTCCGATCCGAACCTGATAGGTGCCGCAACGAAAAGCTTAATTTAGCGGAACAAAAATATTTTAAGAATTCACGAATTTTAAGTAATTTCTTATAAAAAAAAAACTCTTCAAGCATGAACATGAGACTCGGCCACGTTCCACACGTAGTGTTAAATTTCATATTCTCTAGACATAACCTAATCAATAAACATGTCACTTGTAATAATATAAAATATATTTAGCGTTAGTGACTAGGATCTGTATGCAATTGAGAACACCCTTAAAGAGGACCAGCCATGGGAACCACTTGAGATGCGTTGTGTGTAGACCATAGCAGATAACACTAGGCAACAAAGTACAGTATATTGAACCGTTGGTGGTGATTCTAGATGATTGTAGTGTGCTGAACACGAATCTGTTTTCAGAAATGGTCCATCACGTAAAGTTGCAAAAAGTGTCTATTTTGACCCTTTTCAGACGCGTTTTGTGGGAAACCTATACTTTTGTTTTGACTTTTTTTTGATATTATCGTTAATAAATATTTCTTAACTTTAAAATAAACTATCCCAAAGAATTGTACGATTTTCTTAAGCGAAGATATAACATTTTGAAAACATAGTCTCGATAATAATAAAAATCCAAAACTGTCTACTGCACAAAAGTATGCCTTACAGAAACAGTACAACCGGCTAGTAATTTGTACAGAATTTCAAAGAAAATTTTGAACAAAACCCATCGCACACATTGGGGCAGCAACAATATATTGCAGGGAATCAAACCGTAACCAGAACCGGAACCGTATACCGAAAATAACCGATTAAAACTCAGAACCAGAACCGGAACCGGAATCGATATTTGAAATTTGTTGGATACCGGTATCCGAGAACCGATATTCTTGGAACCGATAAGACCAAAAAGAACCTAAACGTTGTACCGGTACAGTTTCGGTTCTGAGCAACAATTAGACTGCACAGCTGGCACTTTGTTTTGGGGGACCTTTAGGTAATTTGGTTAAATCGCATGCTTTCAAAAAAAGAGTCCGGTTCAGCAAACCTTTTGAAGTGTGATATAGAAAAACGAGAAACCAGTCTCTTTGAAAATGTTGCATCCTATATTTTTAGATCCTCATTATAATGTCTTGATAACCTTAGAACAAAAATGTAATTGTGTTATCCATTTCTCTTGTGGATAACTTGTGGAAACTTAATGAGGAAAGCAGCTCTGCCCAAGGCTGCAACCTCTGAAATTCTAAAGAAGATTCAGGACGGGGGTTCAAACCGCTTGGAAAGTGTTAGGTTCGCTTCTCAAACCGGTTCCTTTACTTATCGAACCTAAGGTTTTGGTTCGAAGCTTGGTTCATGAATTCTGATATCGTTCAGATATTTTTTGGTAAAAAATATTTATAATTTGATAAGAAATCTTTCAGCTAACGAAGCTATTAAAAACGTTTAATAACCCCAGATGGATATCATTCATTATAGTAATCATTCATTAGATCTCTACCAGGGCCGCACCTTCTATGTTTATCAATAAACGGATTTGATTTGTCATTTAACAATTTGACTTTATTTCCTTCTCGAAATCGTAATATGCAGTTTGGATATAATTTTGAAATGGTAATGCTCCGATTCAGCACTATAAAGCATTTTTTAAACGTTCAAAGTATTGTGATAATTTTAGATACTCTGAAAAACCTGACTAAAGATATTCTTTGAACCAAACCAGTTTCATCAGAAGAGGTCCGGTTCGGGTCCAAGTTCGGGAGGTTAAAAATGTAAAATGTCCGGATGAAGATAAAATCTTGACAAAGTTTCCACATTTGACTTTGAGAAGGGCAAGTGAGCGTAAAACGTTTGTTTTTTGGAGTATAATTATTATGTCGTCGATAAAAAATTGCATGGACGCAAAACCAGTGACCGATCTTTGTTTATACTTAAGGGTACATACCGGTACGTACCGGTATACCGATATAAAAATCTAGTTACCGGTCGGAACTGAATACCGAAATAATATTAGAACCAAAACAGAACCTTTTACCGAAACATAAGTATTGATACGTACCAGAACCGGAACCGGAACCGAAATACGATTCGGTTTGATTCCCTGATATATTGGGAACTATATTCGTCAACTCGGATACAATTACTAAAAATGGTATATCTTCATTGGAAAAAATCGCAGAATTGTTTGGAATAGTTTATTTCAAAGTTAAGAAGTAGTTCTTTCCGATAATATCAAAGAAAGTCAAAACAGAAGTATAGGTTCTTCACAAATCGGGTATAAAAAGAGTCAAATAAGGCATTTTTTGTATCTTTAAGCTCAAACTACTAAAAATCTCGACGTGATGGTCCATTTCTGAATACAGATTCGTGTTTAGCACACGAAAATCATCTAGAATCACCACCGACTTCAATATACTGGAAAACATTCAAATTGCCTTGCCTTACAAACACTTCGTTATTGATAGTTAGATTAAAGGTTAGTGAGAAGGGGGATCAAAAGCAGATCTGCAAACCGCAATGTAAAATCATACAAGCATCATGGTACTGCTTCAATTTCATAAAGCACGGATGCAGCAACTGGTCTAGAACCGAACCCTGTAGAACCGGTTCGGTTCGGTTTTTTATTGTCTCTTAAACCGAACCTTCTAAATTTATAACTCGCCGAAACTGAACCCGAAACGGAGCCCATCTGTGCGAAAAAGTTTACTTAGCTCACTTATAGAACATATACAATTTTCTCTTCATTATTTTGTAAAGATTCATATTTAAATTCGGTGTATGAAAAATTAGAAAATTAAAACTAAAGTCAGGCTGCAATATTGCAATACTAAAGTATTGTATCTAGGTGATTAAACAGAAGGACGGACAAACGGACAAACGTACATGGCTAAATCGATTCGGCTGTTGATGCTGACGAAGAATAAATATGCTTTATATGGTCGCAATTGATTCCTTCTGTCTGCAAATGTATGTACTATTTACTCTTCAAGTAACGGGTATAAAAATATGAAAAACGAGACCCTCAAATTTTGGAAAAAATCTACCCCCAAAGTCGAAAAATGACCGGAAAACTGTTGTATGAAACTCATTTGGTTTTCATCCGATCAGGTTACATGGGCGAGAGTTCAGTTTCCGAGCTCATTTTCAAAGCTCTGGAATACGTGACTTTATAATTTGGAAATCTACACCCAAAGTCGAAATATAAGCGTGAATCTGTTGTATAAAACTCTTTTGTTTTTCACAACCTACAAAATTTTAAATTTTCGCCAATTTGAGTTTTCAAAGCTACCCTTACAAAAAAATGGAATAAGTGACTTATAAATTTAAGAAAATCTACATATACACAAATGCGAGCGATGCCGCGGGTACCCAGTCGGACTTTGCAGCATGTGTTTACCAAAATAAGTCCATTTTTTTACCATGACAAACTCACACGTTGTTTTCTCCAGGGATCGTAACGATTATAATTTTTAAAATATAAATTACTTTTAAGAATTTTTTTTATTATCAAATTGTAGAATAAGACTTATTTTTAATTTTTTTTAATAAAAATTGAAAAAATGACTTATTTTATTATATTATATTATATCTTTAACCAAGCGGTGCATTAAAAAGGTAGTCACATATCTATGATCTGTGTTTCAATACCTTTCCATTGATATATATCATGTTTTTGAAGGATCAATATTAAGGATACCACAATTTTTTTTTATCGATTCAGTGCCACTGTTTATACATATCGCTTACTTACTTCTAGTCTGTCATAACTCAAACAAGTAAGAAAGTCGGTCAAGCCCATCTGTAACATACTCTGTACCTGCAAAATTGAATGCCCAGAGTTTATGTAAGTATGAAAGTTTGACAGCACTAGGGATGCATTATTTATTCAATTTGAGGAACAATATTTTTTTTATTGAATCTGAAAACAACTTGCACCTCAAGTCAGACATAACCAATTTTAGAGCAGAAAATGCCCTTTCAACTAACACTTTGGTTGCTGGCACGCATTGGAGCACTTTCGCCAATTGATACAACCGAGGATACATGTACTTTTTGTCCTCCCAATACTTTATAATGTTCTCACTTATTTCAATTGGATTGGGAGAGTATGCGCTTATTTCGGTTATTGCTAGTTTTTTCCGTCTATCATTCTTTAAAAAGTCCTTCACTTCTAGTTGTAGGGAATGAGCGGCACACTTGATCGAAGCTATTGAGTGAATGAGTGCATACTTCAAAAGTTCCTCTTCATAAAATGTCGTCACTCACTGCGGTGTCGGGGTTATGGTTCAAGAATTCCACAGCTTTAATAATGTTTTTCCCATTATCCGATGTTATGGAGTAAATTTGCTACTTGTAAATTGAAAACTCTTCTAATATATTTTCTATTTCCGTACTTAAGTTCATTCCAGAATGTTTTTTATGCAGCTCTATAATTCCCAGTGTCTTAATTTCTGTGCGTTGCTCACGATAATACTGGGCATTAACGCCCAAAATGCCTCTTCCATGTCTCGAAGATATATCAATTTTTAAGAATATAACTTTGTTCTTCAATAATTTGAAAAGATTTCCCTTATCCAAGTCATATTTTTCTGTTACGTATTGCATAACATTGCGGGATGTATTTCTAATCCGCGAAAAATTTGCTCCATCAACTTCTTAAGAGCGCCGAGTCCAGGAGGGTGAATGGCATCTTCTGTTCAGTGACCAATTGCACACAAATATCTTTTACTTTGACTTGCGTAAAAGCCACTCTGAATTTTGTTTTCTTCCCTTTAAAACAACGATCACAAAGTTTTTTCCCGAGTCTAAGCTAACAAAAAATTTCGAACAATTAAGTCCCGACTACGACCCATCGACATCTACACTCTAATGAAATGAGAATGCTTAGACGAAATGAACGAAATATTGGAAGTCTCCCTGTTTGATAGACAATTTCGAACTAAATTAATCAGAATTCAATCAGCCTATAGGTGCACTCACTTTGACATCTCATTTCCACAGTCAGCAACAGCCTACAAAGTTATACACGTTATTCTTTTAATAATACGACATGCTCAAAAAAAAGGTAATCGGCCTTTTTCCGAAACAAACTTCGGGTGTCGTGTAAACGTATGAATTGCCCATTTTACTATTATCCCCTCGAAATTGGAGAAAAACGTCATATTTTCTACATTTTTGTGGATACTATAAATGGATATTCGACATATATTTAGTAATCAACATTATTTATTATTTAATATCCTTAATATTGATCCTTCAAGGACATGATATATATCAATGGAAAGGTATTGAAACACAAATCATAGATATATGACTACTTTTGTTATGCACCGCTTGGTATAAATTATATTCAAAATCAATATTTATTTTCAATTTTTAAAATAAAAATTGAAAAATAAGTCTAATTTTCAATTTTAAAATTAAAATAAGAATTATTTTTCAATTTTTAAAAATTGAAAATAAAAGTTAACGCTGTTTTTGGATTAGTTACTCAAAATTCGGACATGGGGTGTCTCCAACAATATCTATGACACTTATTTGGCTCTGATTTTTTTAAAGCCCATAACTCTTATTTGCGATCCCTGGTTTTCTCAGCTAATTTTTTACTTAAAACTGGTCACTTGTTTAAAAACTGCAAACAATTTCACATTTAAAGGCCAAATCGCTAACTATCCTCGCTAGCATCAGCAACGAAAGTCAACATGAAAGGAACCATGGCGAACATCAATAATATTAATAGAAGAATACAAAAATTGTTGCAAATAAACTCAAATCTATTTAATTTAATTATGGGATGACATTTCACACAAAAGCCAGGTGTTCCTCAGCCAACGTCTTATGTCTTACTACCTACGATATACAAAGTTGGTACATCTGAAGTATTGAGTTTGTAGGGGGAAAAGCGGAACCCAAAGGCTGCCGCGTGACGTCACCCAAACGGCTAACGGTTACGACAACAACCCCTAAGTTGTACGGCGTTGCTTAAGAAAAACCAAGCGGAACCTTTAGGGTTCTCATGCCTTCTGACGTGAGAAGTAGGCATGAAATATGTACTTCTGGCATGCAAACAAGTCCGACTGGGATGTTTATGTCGATCAGGAAAGGGTCATAGGTGTTGTCTCATTCTGTGAACCGTTTCGAATGCGCTTAAAATACTTTAAAATCAATCCCAAACGATGTCAGAAGTCTTTCGATCCGTGATTTTCTGAAACCAAATAAACTACATCGTTAGCTGCTAGCAGTGACAAAAAGGTTTACCGTAGATAAAAGAACCTGTCAAGTTTAAGCTCTTGATTGAACTCCACAACACACTGTGTCGTGAGCTGAATGCCATTCCGTTTCATGGAGTAACTGTGAATTAGAGACACAACAGTTGCGACATCTTTTCTTGTTAACATCAACTAACACTTGGATTTTCTAAGCTGAATATTTTCAATATTAACAGTTAAATTGCTTGTATTGCAATTTCTATGAATCTTGTGGGTCATCAGGTAAAGGTAATTACCGACTGGTTAAAGTGTTAAACAAAATCAATATACTCTTTCGGATAGTGTACAAAAACAAAAAAGCTCACTCAAAAAATGCTGGCGCTTTGCTAGCTGTGCGTTTGACCAAACAGTTGAGTCTTGGCATCCACAGCAAACGCGCGTACATTGTGAAGGAATTTTGGAAATAGACGACAAATATTTTGTTTTGAAAATTCACAAAAATTTAAGTGTACAAAAATTATAAAGTAAGTTATACAGAAAAGTGTTATCTTAAGAATTCAAAACTGTGGTAATTCCAAAAAGTGCCCCTTGGCAGCATCTTGGGGTGATGATGTGTATACAGAATGCAAAATATTGAAAGGGTAATGGTATTTCAAGTGCATTGTGACCCAATTTCATTGTACTGTTAGCCTTCAATAACTGTTGAGAGTTTCAAACAATGGCAATAGCATCATTATAGGCGCTGTATCCACTTCCGCTTTTATGTATGCCTAAAGGTTTAATCATCATGAAGTACCCTTCCCCACATTCATCTTGGCGCTTGCGCGTTTTGTGGGCTTTCTGATGTCATCTGAAGAGGGGGGAGGGGGAGAACTAATGCATATTTGGATACGTGTGTATACATATGAGCGTAACTGACCCCTGCGTGTTCATCTCGACTCAATTAATGGTGTATATTTCATTTCCTGTTTCGCACCCAAAAACTTAATTTATGCATTATAATAACCAACAACATGACCTAAATTTCCTATATTGTAAAGACAGTCCCTTGAGGTAGGTTTCCAACATGTTTCCATTCCCGGAAGCTTTGTATAAGAACAAAATAATCAAAAAATCTGTTTAAATTGACTTTTCCAATTTTGGTTTGAAAGCTAATTAAAAAATTTGCCATGCTCGCCACGCGCTTCGCCTGCGTAGGAAATTTGTTCGACAGATAAAAATTAAAAATACAAAATACTTGTATAAAAAGAAATCTGACCAAATTATTTATGGTCTGACAGTCAAAGCGGATTATTTTTTTTTTAAATTTTTTTTTTGTGATTTAGACTAGCCACGCTTCTTCATCATGTTTTATGGCTTCCAATTACATGGAGACAACATTCGGTTGAAAGGGACAAGTCAAAAGATAACTCCAACTGGTCGGATAATTAGCTATGTATGCGGGGACTGGATGGAGTGTGTGTGATGGCTACTTAGTAGAGGTCAATAACCTTAATGGGGATGGTAATGATGGTTGTTATTACATTTTTAGGAATACGAGGGCAGTTAATACCTTAAGATCAGCAATCTATGCTATTTTTTGATGCCTTTCATATACAAAATTTTGTAGCATAATTCAATTTCTCAATTGACGAACATGTTTTCTCTGATTGAGTTTAACTTTGCTCATTTCAAGAACAATCAGCCATGCTCCCATTTTCGATTTCGTAAAAATTTTGCGATTAACAGCCATGCTCCCATTTTCGCTTTCGCAAAACTTTTACGATTTCAAACCGGTTTTTGTACCAAATTTGTGCTCAAAATCGCAAAATTTTTACGAAAGCGAAAATGGGAGCATGGCTGTAAGAGTACAAATTTGGTACAAGAACCGGTTTGAAATCGTAAAAGTTTTGCGAAATCGAAAATTGGAGCATGGCTGAATTAGAACGTTTGTCCTAGTAGAAATTCAGAAAATTTCGTTCTTAGACAGGCACCTTAATCTTCTTCGGTGCACTCACAAGTGAAAAATCGAATGGTTCAACTGTTCCTTGGTCTTTGAAGCATCCATGTTTCCATCCACAATTACCAAAGCACTCAAAAAACTAGTTCAGATTGTGGTTAAACAGCGCCAAGTAATACTTAAAAGCCAGGCTGCAAACCGTTAGTGAACTTTGCACTTTTTAAAACATAGACTTTGCTTCTACGGTAATTTGAACTCACGACCTCGACGTTCTAAGCGAATGCCTTGCCATTCGACCTCGGCCCTTGTTGCTCGCTGAGCGGCTAAGTGCCAACTGCTTACATTCTATAGAACAATTTGGTCGCTATTTCTCGTGAGAACTTGATAGTCCTGTGAGCTAAAATGCCTTCGTTCTTGTGTTGTCTTCAGGGTCCTGAGTTTTTAATGCTCTCTCATAATCAATCACAATTTAGAAACAAATGGGTGATGGTGGTGTGGGTCGGTCTCACTCGCAACTCACAGAGCAAGACAGACCGAACAACTCTCTGAGCAAAAGAGACTGAACAGCTCTTAGAGCAACTCAGACCAAGACAGACTGAACAAAATAGACTTAACAAGACTCGCGGAACAAAAACGAACAATTGAAGAACATGTTTACTTGTTCAGTTTAAAGAACAACTCACCTTTGTTCACTCACTCATGAACAGAGGTCGCAAAAATCGGTCCCCCGTTTGCCTTTGTCAGAAAACGACAGCTTTCCTGCGACCACATTGAAAAGAGGTACCAAAATAACCTTTAACTACGCTGTCTGCTTCTATTTGGTTGTGAGAGGAGAGAAACACATTTTTTTAAAATTTTTTTCCTCTTAGGTCTTTTTGGGACCGTTTGGCCTAATTCCCGAATTCAAAAGGTCTTCTTCGTATGTATGCATCGGTGTGTTAGGCTCGGCTAACGATATGAATGTCTGCGACAAACTATATGCGCTCTCTCGTTCTCTCTCGCATAGACTATCTCTCTCTCTGCTTATGTTAAACTCCTTTTCAAATAACATTTTGAGAGTTTGGTCTTCGAGAAGCACGCAATTTAAGACCAATTGACTGAGTTGGGCCTGTTATCCGGTTGCTGTCAGACCGATCAGTGCTGTGTGGTCAATCACAGCCTCTTAACAGTGAGCGCGATAACAGAACACATTCGGTTGCGGCAAGCCCAAACCCCTTTTATATTTGGTTTTTCGGTCAGTGACGTGAGCAGAGCGAACTGAAATAATGGTTGAGAGTTCTTTACGAGCTATGCCCATGAACAACCCAACACTAATTGATAGTACTGTAACAGAAACCTTTTTATTATCAAGTTGAAAGCATTTTATAATCCCAAGTCCCACTTGAAAGAGAATTTTTTTAGTCAGGCTGGAGATCATTGAAATCTAAAACGAGAAGACCAATCCAGCTTCGTCTGTGCAGAAGTTTTTAAGCCCTTGCAAATGCTGTTTTTGAAATGTCAGAGTTTAAGAACGCTTACATCAAAATCAAAAGCTTTTGTAACTAAAACCCATTTTCCGACAGATAAACATCTGATTTCGAACAAATTTCACGAATCTTTTTGAAAACATAACAAATTAACAATCGCCGAGTTTAAGAAAGAGAAAATTGAAAACAAAAAAGTTTTTCTCATTAAGATTCTTTTTCCGACCGATCGGTCCTATGGCAGCCTTAAGATATAGTCATAAGATTTCGATCTAATTTTGAAAAATATATTTGAAAGCAATTAGAATGAGTAATCAGTGAGTTTAAGGACGCTAAACTTAAAAACCAAAAAAATTTCTTACTAACAACCATTTTCGACCGATCGGTCCTATGGGCAACCATAAGATATAGTCACCCGATTTCGATCAACTTTTCCAAATTAGTTTGAAAGCGTTTAATATTGAGAATCACCGACCTTAAGAACGATTTACTTGAAAACAAACAAGTTTTTCTCACTAAGACCCGTTTTCCGACCGATTGGTCCTATGTCAGCTATAAGATATAGTCATCCGATTTTCACCAAAATTTGCAGATCTGTTTGAAATCATATAATATTAATACTGGACGAGTTTTAGGGACGCTAACATTGAAAACAAACAAGTTTTTCTCAGTAAGACCTATTTTCCGACCGATGGTTCCTATGACAGCTATAAGATATAGTCATCCGATCTTGACCAAAATTTGAAAAACTATTTGAAAGCATATAATATTAACAATGGCCGAGTTTAAGGCCGCTAACATTGAAAACAAAAAAGTTTTCTCACTAAGACACATTTTTTGACCGATTGTTCCTATGGCAGCTATAAGATATAGTCATCCGATCCGGTCGGTTACGACATATTAGCAGCGTGCAGTAAAAAGAAGACTCTTTGCAAAATTTCAACTCGATAGTTTTAAAACTGAGAGACTAGTTTGCGTAGAAACAGACGGACAGACGGACGGACAAAGCGCAATCGACTCAGCACGTCGCTCTGATCAAGAATATATATAGTTTATGTGGTCGGAATTGAATATTTCTATGCGTTGCAAGCTTCTGGGCAAAATTTTAAGGGTATAAAAATGTAAAATCTGTAAATAAAATTCTCTTATAATTTTTTAGATTTTTTTTTGTTATTTTTCTGTTACATTTTAAATGTACCCCTAATTCATTTCCTAGTGTAGTTGACAGAAGCACTGTTGCATTTCAAGTAACTACGCAGGAAACTCGAAAACAGTCTCTGACTTATCAAACTGCTCTCGATTTAGTTGATTATATTTTTGCTTTCTAAATGCCTCACCTAAAATCCCACCCATTTAGCCGTTGCGTTGTCGGGCGTAATGAGGCGATGACATAAGCAGACACAAATTTGTCGAAAGATTAAAAATCTAACAACCAGCCAACCAACCCACCCATCCGTTTGATATGCTTCGCAGCCTGCATTCAAGTTGAAGGTTAATGCAATTGCTTGGCTGGTTGAGTGGGTGGCCCACCGTGACCTGACCTTCAATCCTTTAAAGGTTCATTTTGTAAACAACTGTCACAACAACAACAACAACAAAATGCAATTCATATCTCACGATATACATGTAGCGATTTCGATTTCGTTTGCCGATTCCCAAAACTGGTTGCATCTTAACTCGCCGCCACTAAATTATGCTCAAGCAGCTTCCACAGTTTTTGGGCTACCTGGGGGACGGACTCCCTGTGAAACGTTAACTGGCGCGTAATTAATGACCGAATGCATAAATGCTCACGTTTTATTTACTGTTTATGGGAGATTTGGGTTCCGGAACGCTTGAGTTGGTGTTGTTGTTTAGTCGCCTGTAAACATGACGACAATTTATGTTACAAGCAATTTTAAATCTGAAATATCATGAAGATTTATACGACAAGCCGAAGAAGGTATTCAATTAACATGATGCTGAAGCAAAAGAAGAAGTCCTTTCAATCTGCACTAAGCAATTTGAAATGCGAAGATTTATAGATATAAAGTTGATAGTTAGCGACCTTTCTAAATTGTAGAAATTTGAGTATTGCCGGCTCTAGGTCAAGTGAAACACACAAAAATGTGTGATGTTTTCCTTACATCACACATTTTTTATGTTTCACTTGACCTTACATCACACATTTTTGTGTGTTTCACTTGACCTAGAGCCGGCAATACTCAGATATGTAGAAATTTTGGGTTAATCAAAAATATTAAACTCAAATTGACTAAAGATGGTGTGGTATGCTGTTGACATAGATGGTATGGAGTGCCACTCTAGTACCTTGGTAAACCTAGAAATACAAAGCCTGAAAAGAACCAAGAATAACGAATTGTATTGGACTTGAAAGAACAAAATATAAAGAGCGAAAATTTTTTTTCCACATTTGAGTTGGTGGAAAACCCTAATAAAAGAAAAGCTACATATGTGGGAATAAACCACTGTAAACGAGGGATTTTCGGCTTTCGGGTTTTTATTTACACACTTTTTACACGTTTTACCATTTACAATTTCTCTATAAGGGTTCGTCTTTTTGTTTGTCTTTCTGTCCGTCTTCGTCCATCTTCAACTGTCTACTCAGTGTGACCATCATTCGACTACAAATTCCTTAACATTAAAATATCGATACATTTATACATATTGGCGGCTATTTTGAAAAAACTCCAAAGACTACACTACAAAAATAGTTCTTTTATTCCTACGAAATTGTTAACTATCAAAAAACTCTCTTTGTACAAATCTACATATCGCTCACTTACTTCAACACTGGCATAACTCAAAAAATTCGATTTTGGGAAAAATGCTTTTAAAGTTCTCAATAGATTTAAGCACGAGAAAATAGTTCCTTTTGTTTCGAGTTAATCTAGTAAAATGTTAACAAAAAAAAATGCACATTGTAAAAATTTGAAAATAAGATGTTTTAACTGAAAGCCGAAGGATCTTTGAGCAATATCGACTGCAGGACAACTGAGATATGACGCTTTTGCATTAACATGAAAATTAACCTAAAAAATGATATGGCGAGATATTCTCATATTACATCAAAAGTATAAGAGATATCAATATGAAAATTTTACACAATATAGAACACGATACAGCGAATATTTCTGCATCATTAAGTCAAAAATCGTATTTTTTGAGTTATGCCAGTCTTGAAGTAAGTGAGCGATATGATTCGAAATATTATCATACTTATGCCACAAAAACAAATCAAAGATTTATTTGAAAAAAAAATACTTGATCATTTTATCGTACAGAAACATTCAAATTTAAGTCATTTGAACCATATATTGTGTAACATACATGAGTATGTTTGCATATTTTGAGCATATCGACTGCAATGTAGCACAAGTGGAAATTCTTTTCTTTCGAGATGTTTAATTGCTTGGATTTTTTAATATTATATTATCTTCTTTAAGATAGGTAATACATGATACATTACAAGAATGTGATTTTGGAAACCAACACGAATAGAATACTGCGCAGTATTTCGGTTTAGACAAAATGGTCCTTGAAATCATGAAAATCAAGTCGGAAAATGGACGGAAAACTGTAGTAAGCAGCTCTCTTGTCATACCCGTTACTCGTAGAGTAAAAGGGTATACTAAAGTCGTGCAAATGTATGTAACAGACAGAAGGAATCATTTCCGACCATATAAAGTATATATATTCTTGATCAGCATCAACAGCCGATTCGATATAGCCATGTCCGTCTGTCCGTCCGTCCGTCTGTCTGTATGAACACCTAGATCTCAGAGACTAGAAGAGCTAGAGCAACCAAATTTGAAATGTAGACTCCTATTGTCTGCACGCAGATCAAGTTTATTTTCAATTTTTGCCACGCCCCCTCACGCCCCCGCAATTTGGAAAAAACGTCATATCTCCTACAGTTTTGATGATAGATGGTTCGTACTTTCTAGAGATATCTAGTACTCAAAATTATTTATCGATTTGCTGAACGAATGATAAAGATCGGATGAACGATACTCAAGTTATGAGCAAAAAACGGTCAGTTAACACCCACCACCCACCCCACCCATAACCTAAGCATTGCGTTCAGCAGCAATCTTAGTGAGAGAGAGAGAGAGAGAGAGAGAGAGAGAGAGAGAGAGACTTAGAGAGCACTGCGTTGTGCGTTGTGTGTTAACTGGCCGTTTGACTCGTGACCAAATTCGAGCTGCGACATTAAGGGTGCAGAGTATGTAATAGTCGGGCTGAGTAACGGGTATATCGAAGTCGGTTAGAGCCGACTTCAACTTACGCTCTCGTTTTTCATCCGATCAGATTCAAATTCATTATCCAAAGTCTGTATGAAAATTCAACAATGTATACTGGAAAATTCACGCCCTTTGGTGGAAAATGGAAGGTCAAGGCTCTATAGGCAAAGTTCAGTTTCCGAGCGCTCTAACCTCATTTTCAAAGCTACAAATTAGAATTTTTCGATGCATGAAATATTGAACAGCCAGATTTTTGATATGTGGTAAGGGACTGTCTAAAAGGCATAAGTTCACATTTGTATCAATTTGTGTTTATTGGGAACGGCTGCCATATTGAAAACCGAGAATTGGTCTGTATCTCTGAAAGTATTGCATTTAGACAACAAGTTTTCAAGGACAAAGTTATAGATAATAACATTACCTTTTTTTTTGGTTCCAACAAATTTTCTGTGCGGGCAATAGTTTTCAGAGAGAATAAACCGAAAAGGCTAAGCTTACTTCGTCCGTGCCAAAGTTTTTAAACCCCTGCAAGTTCTGGTCTTCATCACGCTCCCGCTCTACTGGACGAGATGCTAGATTTTCTTCGCGAATGGCGGCCACTCGACTAGCATTTCGAGCTGATAACCGAGACGCATTTTGCTCGTAACGGATGCGAGCTCTATCACGCGACGCCTGCCGTGGTTTCTCCTGGGACATTGAGGACACTCGTGGAATTTTGATTGATTTTATTGGTCACAATATTGGTTTCAACCATTTAAGCACATAAATAAACAAACAAATAAGTTCCTTTTAGTCTCGTAGCTCAAACTCGACTGCAAATAGGAAAGTTGTAAAATTGACTCTTTGACCGATCGTTCCAATGGCAGCTACAAGAAGTAGTCATCCGATCCGGGCAGCGTGCAGTAAAAAGAAGACTGTGCAAAATTTCAGTTCGATAGCTACAAAACTGAGGTACTAGTTTGCGTAGAAACAGACAGACGGACGGACAAAGCTTAATCGACTCAGCTCGTGGCCCTGATCAAGAATATTTATGGGGTCGGAAATGAATATTTCTATGCGTTGCAAACTCCTGGGCAAAATTATAATACCCTTTGCAAGTTTATAAAAATGAGGTTAAGTCCTAAAAATTAAAATTTTGCAAAAAATGCGCAATTATGCGGATTGAGATACAGTGAAATGGAAGCGGAATTGATAGCTCTACAATATGCAAAAAGTCACAGCCCTAACAAATCTAAACAAAATTTGGTAGGGCTTTGCAAAATTGAATTTTCTTCACAAATTTTTTTTTGGCGAGATGCCTTACGAATACCCTCAACTACAAAGACACCACGATTGATTTCTACAGATCAAAGATACTAACACATATAGTACATACCACAACGATTATATTCCATCATTAGTATTTGACAAAACTCTCTGTTTTTATTAATTTATAGCAATTGCAAATTGCAGCAGAAAAACACACACAACTGTCTGTTAGCATCAGCTGCTCATTTATCAGCCGATCATTTAACAGAGTGCTGTTAAGTCATATTTTCTGTAACATTGAAGCCTGATGTATTTTGAACACTTTTGGAAAATGGGTTTATGCCAGAGCTCGCAAAAAACTGTTAACACTATCAGCGTGCCTGTGTAAAACTGTTTTATTACAGACACAACGAAAAGAGGTTGCTAAAAGACACTTTCAATTCTGTCTTGCCCAATAGCTGTTTTCGCTCAACCAAAGATCGCTTTTTTTGTTTCTGTTTTGCTCATGTCGTTCACTGACCGTTTTGCCAAGAGCCGACTTCCAAAGTGTCTTCGAAGAATGTAAGCGAGTTTATGACTATGACATATTTATTTAATTATGTACATTGTACATATTGTACATAAGCCCACCGCCTGCCACACGAACAAAACAAATAACACTTTTTGCTGACACTTTTTGTGTTTTGCTCATTTGAAGACAGTTGTTCGTGAGCGGTCGCTCACAAGTGTCCCTCTCAGTTGTTATTGAGAGGCAGTCTCGTTTGTTTTGATCAACCGAAAATGCTCAACAGAAAACACATGAGGAGGGGAAAAAAGTGTTTTGCTCAGTGAGAGACCGAGTGCGCTTTGTGTTTTTCTGTTTTGTCAGTGGACTGATCGAACTGAAAAAAAGTGTTGAGGGTTATTTGCGAGCTCTGGTTTATGCCTAATAAATGGCAAAATTTCCCATAGTGCAAAGACTAGCCAGCGACTGAAAGGCTGTTCATAGTAAATTATAATACCCTTTGCAAGGGTATAAAAATGCGAAAGCTACACGAAAATGAAGGATTTTCAACCCATAACGTTTCGTGTAGCTTTTCAACACGTCGTGTGTAGCTTTCTCATTTCAACACGTAACGTGTAGCTTTTCTAAACGCCTCGTTTAGATATTGAAATCCTACATGTTTCGTGTAGCTTTTCTGCACGTCGCGTTTAGCTTTATCATTTCAACACGTGGCGTGTGGCTTTTCTACAGCTTTTAGCTTTTAGCTTTCTCATTTTTAAGAGAAAGATATTTTCAATAATTAATATCTCTTAAACTATAAAAGTCTCCATCTTTTCGAAAGCACCGAAATTTAAGTTATGTTAAGGGCAATAAAATGTATATTCTTAAAACCTAAATCATGGTGATTATCACTGAGAAAGAATTATATACAAACTTTACCAACAATTACTTAATGTTATTAAGCAATTTAAAAAGTAATTAAATTTGGATTTTGATAGATACAGTAAAATACTATTCAGCAATAAGAACACAAGACCTGTCCGATAAACCAATCCTGAGAAATCCAGTTTTTAAAAAACCCCTTTTTATACCCTTGCAAAGGGTATTATAATTTTGCTCAGAAGTTTGCAACGCATAGAAATATTCATTTCCGACCCCATAAACTATATATATTCTTGATCAGGGCGACGAGCTGAGTCGATTGAGCTTTGTCCGTCCGTCTGTTTCTACGCAAACTAGTCCCTCAGTTTTAAAGCTATCGAAGTAAAATTTTGCACAGAGTCTTCTTTTTACTGCACGCTGCTAATATGTCGGAACCGACCGGATCGGATGACTATATCTTATAGCTGCCATAGGAAGCATCGGTGAAAAAATGGGTCTTAGTGATAAAAACTTTTTTGTTTTCAATGTTAGCGTTCTTAAACTCGGCTGTTATTAATATTATATGTATTCAAACAGATTTGCAAATTTTGGTCAAAATCGGATGACTATATCTTATAGCTGCCATATGACCGATCGGGCGGAAAATGGGTCTTAGTGAAAAAAATTTGTTTGTTTTCAGGTAAATCTTTCTTAAAGTCGGTGATTCTTAATATGAAACGCTTTCAAACTAATTTGAAAAAGTTGATCGACATCGGGTGATATAGATATACTAATGGTTGCCATAGGACCGATCGGTCGGAAAATGAGTCTTTGTGAGAAAAACTTTTCTGTTTTAAATTTTTTCAACTCAGCGATTGTTAATTTGATATGTTTTCAAAAAGATTCCGCGAAATTTGGTCGAAATCAGATGTTTACCTGTCGAAAAATGGGTTTTAGTTAAAATTTTTTTTGATTTTTATGTAAGCGTTCTTAAACTCTGACATTTCAAAAACGGAATTTGCAAGGGTATAAAAACCCTTCTTCCTTGGCCTTCTCGTTTTCCATTTTTTCGTTTTTGATGATTTTTGAAATCGATTATAAAATTAACAAAAATTTGTTTTGCAAAACCGAAAATCAACTTTTTTTGGAATTGTTCAGATCTAATTTCGAATTTTTTTTTATTTAAATAAGAAATGGTAAATTTTAAAACCGTTCGGTTTCAAAACGAATGACCCATATCTGTAATATTTGGACAAAAGTGAAACCATTTCCAACCGTTATTTGGAAATCGGTTTTTACAGCTGCACAAACAGTACTTGAGGCCAAGTTTTTTAGTGTCTTCATCATTTGCATTTCTTCTTTATAAGTTTCAGTGCTTTTAGCAACTATTCAACTTCATAACTGTTTACTCTTCAAACTTAACAATTGATTATCATAAAAGCAAAACTGTTGCTTCAACTTAAGTTATGCGTCAAACCCCCTGAAGGCTATGGCCAGTTGTTTGTTTGAGAGCTTCTGTAGAGGCGCTAACTGTCTAGCGAATCTCTGGATATTTACAGAGAGAGCAACTTGATGGTGTCATACTTAATAGTATGTACAAATGTGTAGTTCTCCCAATCTCCCAATTTAATTAGCTTCAAAAGCTGTGAAAGCTCAGTGACCAGTTCTTCAGTTCAGGGTTTGTTTGTTATTGGCTATGATATCATCCGACACACTGGCAAGAGAATGAAAAGTAGCTGTAAAGATAGGCTTATCTAGGGTATACATCATGTTATTGAGCGTGGTAAGCCACAGGTGGGGCATTTGAAATAGTTTTGAAAATTGAAATAGTTAATCAATTTTCTTTTTGTTTCCATTTATTTCCACTCAGAGCCAGCATGTCAGAGGCCGCAGCAAATGGTAGCTCACCCGCTCCGGAGGCACCCGCCGTTGAGTTAGCCTCCCTGGCTCTAGAGGATGAAGCACCCAAAGTCAGTTTTTCGGATCAGTTCAAGGCTTTCTCCAAATTTGGTGATACCAAATCGGATGGCAAATTGATAACACTCTCGCAGAGCGACAAATGGATGAAACAGGCCAAGGTCATTGACAAGAAGATCACCACCACGGATACGGGTATACACTTTAAGAAATTCAAGGCTATGAAAATCTCGCTAACGGACTATAATAAATTCCTGGATGATTTGGCCAAAACGAGAAAGGTGGAATTGTCGGAGATTAAGCAAAAGCTGGCTGGTTGTGGTGCTCCTGGAGTGGCTCAGGTGTCGGTGAGTAGAATGAGGCTGACTGAAATGTAATGTTTACTAAATTGCTTGCTTGCCCCCTTTAGGCTGGTAAGGCGGCTGCTGCTGTAGATCGTTTGACGGACACCAGCAAGTATACGGGCTCGCATAAGGAACGCTTCGATGCCACTGGCAAGGGCAAGGGCATTGCCGGAAGACGCAATGTGGTCGATGGTTCTGGCTATGTGAGTGGCTATCAGCACAAGGACACCTATGATGGCACCCACTAAATCTGACATAACCGTATCTCTACTTTTGTCTCGTGTTATAGCCTAACCTCAGTTTAATTTATGAAATATTAATTTTTGTATATAATCTAAGTTGTGATAATTTAAGTGCTTAAAAAATAATAAATTTTCATGTGTCTGAAAATGTCTTTGGTTCTGTTTTTTTAATTTTCTCATATTTTTGTTTTAGTTTTTACATAAAACTAGAATAATGGCCCAAAAGTTCAAAATCAAATTCAAGTCCAATTTTTAAAATCAACATTATTCCCAAGTTTTCTACCCGAAAATGAGCCAAATTTTATGGTAATTGGGTGGGAACTATAAGGGATTATCTTTTTCACTAGCACTTAAGATAAATGAATATTTGAATATTAATAAAAAAAAAGCACAAACAAAACCCAATGTGAAGTAAACAAGTTTGAAAAGTTTGAAATATATACCAAAGATATATACATATATGAGCTAAATGTGCTACGATTTCTTAAGCATTCAATAAAGAGAAACATGATCTTGGAAAGATTCTTTTAAGTATGGTTTTTATTTAAAGCAGAAACGGTCTCAAATCCTGTGGAAGTATATTTCTGTTTCCGTAACGCTTACTATTGTGCAAAGTGCTCAAATAAGTTCACTCGTCTATTCTTATTTGTAGCCTCTGCGCACATTCACAGCCAGTGATTAGAAAGGTACTCAATTTTCCTACCTATGTAAGGTACATGGTAAATGTCAAAAAATATAAAATAATAAATATCCTTCTATATATAAAACAGTTTGTCCTGATTCACTGACTGACTGATTGGCAATTAACGCAGAGCGCAAACGGTAAGAGATAGAAGGCTGAAATTTGGACAGGAGTTTCAATTAGTGGTGAAAGTGCGTACTAAGACGGGGTTTTGGAAAATTCCAACCGGAAAAGCGTCGGAAAAGTTTGTATGGGAAAAATTTTGTTTTTCATCCGATTGACTTGAAAAGTGGTTTGTAAGCGTAGACTCGTGTTTTGGCCAAATTTGGAAAATCCGCCCTGGAGGAAAATGGCCGGAAAATTCAGCATGCAAAAAAACAATTTATCATCTGATTGAGTTGAAACTCGGTTTGTAAGGATAAATACGAAATAATTTGAAATGCTATTTTCCAATGTCGGAAAATCTGCCCCCCAGGCGTGAAAATTCACGGAAAATTCTGTAGGCAAGATATTATTTTTCATCCGATTGGCTTGAAACTCGGTTTGTAAGGATAGAATACGAAATAATTTGAAATGTTATTAACTTAACTGTTAAACTCGGTTTGTAAGGATAGAATACGGAATAATTTGAAATGTGATATTCCAATGTCAGAAAATTCGACCCCAGTGAAAATTCCCGGAAACTATAACTATAACTATAACTATAACTATAACTATAACTATAACTATAACTATAACTATAACTATAACTATAACTATAACTATAACTATAACTATAACTATAACTATAACTATAACTATAACTATAACTATAACTATAACTATAACTATAACTATAACTATAACTATAACTATAACTATAACTATAACTATAACTATAACTATAACTATAACTATAACTATAACTATAACTATAACTATAACTATAACTATAACTATAACTATAACTATAACTATAACTATAACTATAACTATAACTATAACTATAACTATAACTATAACTATAACTATAACTATAACTATAACTATAACTATAACTATAACTATAACTATAACTATAACTATAACTATAACTATAACTATAACTATAACTATAGCGATAACGATAACTATAACGATAGCGAACACTATACTGATGGCGACGCAGTATAGACGCTAGTATATATATAAAATATATATAAGAAAAAAGGTATTCGGAATTTCCAGTACCCAGGTAAAGGTACGAGTACAGAAAAGGTACTTTTAAATTTAAAAGAATGGTTTAAAAATTGAATTTTGTGCTTATTGTCTTATACAGGGTGGGGCAACATAACTCCCGTAACTGAGCGTCATTCCGCTCAACGATAACCTGGAGGGCTGGGCGTGGTCTCATTCGAAAGGTGGGGTCTTTAACCAACGGTCGCTCAGTCTATCTATCCAGGTCAATTACTTTTAAATCAGGTTCTTCAAAAAACTGTACATTATTAATGCTTTACAGAATTTGAATGAATTATCTCTAACTGTTCTACATATATTGGTATTTCTATGTCCGTATTTGCTATGAACTTCACTAGCAAGTATTTCATGTGTGTGGGAAAATCACACACGTTTATATGCGACCACGAGAGAATGACGATGTAGATTGCTATCTATATAGTGGCCAGTTACACTAAAGTAGCTTTTGTAATTGCAACTCCAGATATCGGCAGTCGTACAAATAAAATGAGTATTTTGAAAAATACCAGCGATATTTTTCTTATACATTTCTATTTTCACTTTCGTAAAAATTTCTCGATTTAAAACCGGGTTTCAGTACAAAATTGGTCTTAAAATCGCAAAATTTTTGGGAAAGTGAAAATGGGAGCACTGCTAATAGACCTCCTTCCTCTTAACTAGCTAGGATCGTATAGTTTTTGAACAGGGAATGTTTACTCGACGTCCATTGATAGCCACAAACCGCTCCCTGAAACTTTTTTCTTCAACATGGCAGAGCGACAACATCTTGGATATAATATAATCGGCGCGAAAAAAAACTCGTACGGACAAGGTAAAGGAATATTAAAACCTTATTTTATTGTTCATTTTCAATTATGTAATTCTGGATTGCCGTCTTTTTCCTAACTTTTGTTTTTAGTTTTGTTATGACTCTTTTATATAATAAGCTATCTTACGATGATATCGGGGGTTGTTTTGCAGGTTAAGTCTCAAGGCAACTAAGTTTTTGTTTATTTCTAAAAGCTTAAGCATCGCTTATTGGTTCTTAAAGATAAAGTGGAATGCCTGTGGGGACGAGAGGTAGAAGTAGAAGCCGGTTCCGCATTATGTCATTGCCATTGGATCTTCCAAGTGGCATCGCAAAACCCAGAGCAGTGTGAAGAAGTAGATTAAATGCTACAACGATCAGGTGGGAAATCGATCTACCTGTCTGTTTGCTTTTGCATAATGCCGGGCCGGCGGCCTATCGATTGCATTGGGCCGAATCCAATGTGCATGCCAGCAAAAACCATGAGCTATAAAAGTGGCTTCTGGTGGTTGCCTACCAAACAGTGGGGCAACACAGCTCGTTCAACTTGGAGCTCCATCGCTTAATTCGAATTTTATTAGAAGGATGACCTTTCGTGGAAAAACTGCAGTGGTCACGGGTGGAGCCGGTGGGATAGGACTTCAGGTTTCCCGTCAGCTGTTATCGGCTGGGGCAGCGGTGGGTAGAGGATGCCTTTTAAGGAATTCACTTATGCTAAGCCTCATGTTTTTCCCCCTAGAAGTTGGCCATCATAGATTTGCAGGATAATCTGGAGGAGTTTTCCAAATTACGTGCCGCTCATCCCACCCAAAGTGTAATGATCATCAAAATGGATGTGGCCAATCGCAAGGGTGTGGAGGCCACCTATGAGGAGATTATGAAGACCTTTGGTAGTATTGATATCGTGGTGAATGTGGCGGGTATTTTCAATGACAAGGATGTACAACGCACCTTGCTGGTAAATTTGGGTGGCATCATAAATTCCACCTTCAGTGCCTTGCAGTACATGAGCAAGGAGAACGGTGGCGGCGGTGGGATCATTGTTAACATGAGCTCGGTGGTGGGTTTGGATCCTATGTTCATTATACCCGTTTATGGAGCCACTAAGGCGGGCATTATTAACTTTACCCGAAGCCTGGCCGTAAGTATTAAGAAGTTTGCTCTTTATTCAGTTCAGTGGTTCACTTTGCTGAGTCATTATGGAAATCTGCAATGTTTTCAAAAGACTTTAGAGTGAACAACTGAACAAGAAGCAAAGAAATTTGTGTTCACTCCCTCAAACATATTTTCTTTCCAACAGAATGAGAATTTCTATCAACGTTCGGGCATTAAGTTTATCACGGTTTGTCCGGGAGCCACCATGACGGATATGTTTACAAATTTCACTGAAAAAATCATATTCCCGGAGACAACCGATGAGACCTATAAAATTCTGGATAGACTCAATAAGCAAAGTGCCACGGATGTGTCCAGATGCATAATGAGTGTCATGGAGAAGGAGAAAAATGGAGCCGTATATGTCATTGAGGGTAAACGTGTGTTTCCACTCGATATGAAGCCCCAATGGACGGGCAAAGAGCTGGCCTAAATATCGTCAAGTGCGAGTGTGGAGTGAATTGCTGTAGCGGTTTTTGTAAATTGTAACTAATCCAAGTAAATAAATGTGAATAAAGAACTAAAGTAAAAATGCTAAGATCACCGCTCCTTTATGCTTAGGGGTAAACATATTTGGAACTACCCGAATACCCGGCCTAGCTCGGGTACTTTTTGTTTCATCAAATCAACATTTTTTGAATTGGTTCTAAACCGGAAAATGATCAAAATTATCCATCTACCGTTGTAGATGGAATATTAAAATTGTCCAGATGTGTGTAACGCATAGAATGAAGCATCTCCGAGTATACACACCTGATAATATTAATAGGTACACACATCAACTCTGACTTTAAGGTAACAGAAAACAGTTTTATTCATTGTTTCAAACTTAAAATTTGTTCTCATTGGTTCTTAAACTATTTGTTTTTAATAAAATAAACTTAATTGTAACATAGAATAATAATATAAACATAAAAGAGATCATTTTGTGTTTCAGATACGTTTTCAGTGTGATCATAATAATAGGTACACTTCATGTGTTGGTAAGGTAAAAAATTTTTATTTCCATTTTGTGTTCTTTTTTTAGGTAAATTAGTATTTCCAACTTAGTATCCAGTGTATCCACCTCTATTTGTGGCCACTACTGCTATTCTTTTTGGCATACTTTTAATAAGAGCCTGACAGGTCTCTACTGGTGTCTCATACGACAGTTTTTGGACACCTTCCCATAATTTTTGTTTATTTGAAAATGAATGCTTTGCCAATTTCTTTTTTAAGTCTCCCCACAAGTTTTCAATAGGGTTAAGGTCGGGGGATTGGCTTGGCCACTTCAGAACGTCAACTTTTTGGTCCTCGAAAAATTTAGATAACAGCCTTGATGTGTGTTTAGGATCATTATCTTGCTGAAATACCCAACGTAATGGCATATTTTCCTCAGCATACGGTACCATAACTGTTTTCAATATGGAGTTGTACTCTTCAGCATTCATTTTGTTCGTAGTCTGATAAATTGGACCTACGCCGTACCAGGAGAAGCAACCCCATACCATTATATTGCCACCTCCATGTTTGACTGTTTTTTTTGTAAACCGTGGATGGAATTCCTTTCCATTAGGGCGTCGAACATTCCTTTCACAGACATTCCCAAACAAATTAATCTTGGTTTCATCGCTCCATAATATGTTTCTCCATTTTTTCTCCCCGGTGCATCCTACCGTGTTTCTGGTCCCTTGCAAAAGTTTGCCTCATGGTGATATTTTTTTTGCGCATAAGTGGGACTTTTCTGGCAATTCTTCCTGGTAGGTTGTCATCTTGTAGTCGTCTTCGGATAGTTGGAGCACTAACTGAATTCCCAATTTCGGCTGCAATAGCCTTCGATGACTTAAATGGGTCCTTTTTGCTCAAAGTTACTATGTAGTGGTCAAGGGTTTCTGTTGTTTTTTGTGGCCTTCCACGGGTTTCCTGCCTTGGTTTCTTTCTAATGCATTTTTAACAAAATTATGAGACCTGTTCATTAATTTGGCGATGGCTCGTAAAGATTTGCCTTCTTTTCTCAGACTAAGAACCAATCGAGCTTCTTCTTTAGTACAATGAGAATTTCGACCCATTTTTTCCAAAAAAAAAAATTATTTAATTCTCTGTATTGACAGGAGCTATACTTAATTTACCTTTAGTTACCAAAAGATCACTGATTACAAAATTATTCACTTGATACTTGTGAGAAACGGAGACTGTACCTATTATTATGATCAGGCGAAATGTGTGGTGGACTCGCAATTTATAGAAAAGCTTTGATATACGGGGCAGCCCCTCTTTCAACTCTTTGTCACAGTGTGGCCAGACATTGACAACAACAAAAAACTGAAAATTATAAAGTTGTCAACACTAAAAGTACGAAAAAACCATCTATAATTAAAAAATTCCGGTGTGTACCTATTAATATGATCAGCTATGGTTTTTTTTTTTTGTTAAAGTTGCTTATAGCTAAATATTTGATGGGTCTAAAAATAATAAAAAAAATTCCAAAAATATTGTTTTTCCTTTACTCTGTGATAAAAATATTTCCGATGGTTGAACTGGAGGAAGAAACCGCCGAAACTAAAGAAAACCAAGAAAGAAAGTCGGTCAAGCCCGACTACAACATACTCTGTACCCTTAACGTCGCAGCTCGCATATGCTCACGAGTTATACTCGCTCATCTCTAAGTTTCACTCTCTCTCACTAAGATTGCCGTTCAATAGAATGCTGTGGTGATGGGTGGGGTGGGTGGTGGTGGGTATTCACTGGCCGTTTTTTGCTCATAACTTGAGTATCGTTCATCCGATCTTTATCATTCCTTCAGCAAATCGATAAATAATTTTGTTTTCAAGGTATCTCTAGAAGGAACGAACGATCTAACTGTAGGAGATATGACGTTTTTTCCAAATTGCGGGGGCGGGAGGGGGCGTGGGAAAAATTGAAAATAAACTTGATCTGCCTGCAAGTATAAGAAATATATGCCCCATACATGTCAAACCTCTATCTCTTACCATCTCTGAGATCTCTTCGTTCATACGGACGGACGGACAGACAGACAGACAGACAGACAGACAGACAGACAGACAGACGGACATGGCTATATCGACTCGGCTGTTGATGCTGATCAAGAATATATATACTTTATAGGGTCGGAAAAGATTCCTTCTCCCTGTTACATACTTTTGCACAAACTTAATATACTCTATGTACCTTCGGAACAGAGTATAAAAAGAACTCAAAATGGATATAAAAATTTTTTTTCTTGAAGTGTACCTATTATTATGATCACACTGAAAACGTATCTGAAACACAAAATGATCTCTTTTATGTTATATTATTATTCTATGTTACAATTAAGTTTATTTTATTAAAAACAAATAGTTTAAGAACCAATGAGAACAAACTTTAAGTTTGAAACAATGAATAAAACTGTTTTCTGTTACCTTAAAGTCAGAGTTGATGTGTGTCCCTATTAATATGATCAGGTGATATAAATATTTGAAATATCCTTTCAAATTTTTAAGTAAGTTTTCAAATTTGACCGATGGGACGGACGGACATGGAAGAAAATTGAACAAATTGAGTAATTTAGTGGTGGAGTGGTGTTAGTGGGTTAGGTTAGTGGTGTTGTGGGGGTGGTGCTTATTACCTAAAAACGACGTTTAATGTAAGACTATTATTATTGCCTAAAATTTTAGGTCACATATTATCTAAAAAGCTTATTTATTGACTAAAATGTTGGCCTTTCTCTTACCTAAAAAGACGTTATATGGCCATACATTGCCTACAATTTTAGATCATATATTACTTAAATAGGTAATAGACTCCTAAAATTAAGTCCATATTTTCCTTAGCTGTCATTTTAGGTAAAATGGACTTAAATTTCTGGTAATTTTCAACAGTTTTAGGTAATATTTTTTTCTGAGTGTATATCGTATAGCTGCCACAAAACAAACTGGCCAAATGGTCAAAATGGTGCCGGCATATATCACTCGGCTAACATTGTTGAAAGCGAAAATGTAATTGTTGAATGAAAATCATATAAATCCTGCTTTTAAATAAATTATACGAGCTTCAAGGGTGTATAAATTTCGGTCGAGCCGAAGATGGTTTTCCTCTATTTTTATGTATAATATAATTTTTGTTCGTTGAGGAAATTTGAAGCACACTAATATTATATTATATTAGTCCTTATTTAGAGGAAGAAGTTTCGTTTATGGAGTTTCTCATGAAGTTTTTGTTTGTAGGACAGAGGTGTGAAGGGGCAGACAAAGCTTCATAGGTCTTCTTCAGGGTTTGTCGTAATGTGAATAAATTGTCTGTGGTGGACTTACCAGGTCAAAGTTACACTGATAAGGTCCAATCAGTGTGCTAATAAGCGGATTTAGTCTTTCCCAAATAATGCACGACAGAATCTTATATGCGATGAGAAGGAGACTGATCCCACGGATGTTGGCGCAAACTCCTCCTTTTCCACCTCCTCCTTTTTTAAAAAAAAGTGGGTAAATTGCACTTAGACTCCAATCTTCGTGCACGCTCTCGTTGGACCACATTCTGCAGAGGAGTTGGTGCATGCACCTTAGCAACTCCTCACCGCCAGTCTTATACCCTTCTTCCAGTGGCGAACTTTCAGTCACATTCTCGAAAAGTGAATTTTCCTTGTTCGGCTGACGAATGTTGTTCACGGCCACACTAACGTCAACATAGAACGGCTGATTGAATTGCTATGTCTGCAATTGTAAATCAAAGTTCGCCATCCACATGTCCAGCAGCATGCTCTCCCACCATGGTAGTCCCACCTCGATAAAGGTAGTTGGCGGTACGGCATTTTAACATTCTAAAACAAAGAACAAAACAATTGCCGCCAATTGCCTATTGGTGACGATTGGCAACTTCGATAGCATACCGATAGAAAATCTAGCCTTTTATCGTAGCTAGCTACATCTGGTGTGAAAAAAGCTGAACTGGCAGCACTGCAACAACCAATCCAGTCATCACTGAAAAAGTGCAGATTTTTTTTGCAAAAAAAAAGGGTAAAAAAGCAGTGCTGACAATTTGGCCTTTTTCCGGCTAAAAAAGTGGCGCGTGTGTCAGTGAGGGACAGACACCGGCCACACCTGGGATCGTTTGGAGGTCAGTGGAGTGACCAGCTATCAGCAAAAAGGAACCGGCGCCCGAGATTTGGATTGGAGCAGAGTTCGCGGTCCGGCCTCTCCAAAGAGCCACGTCATCCATTTGTGGAGGATACGCTGGAGCAGCATCGTCGCGCGTGTTGGAATAGTGAAAGTCGAGCAAATCCCGACTTCCTGCCTCCTTATTTCGTTTTGTGGGTTTTTTTTTTTTTTTTGACCTGAGAAGCAAGCCAGTCCTGTCATCGACAGATACACTGCACAAAAACACTTAAGCAGCATTTCCGAGTTGATAAAGTGTCAAAACCAAACAGATTTTGATTTTAACGACTAAAATGCATCTAAATATTCTAAAACAAAGAATGAAACACTTGCCGCTTGCCTTGGTCATGCACAACACCTCATGGGTGTAGTCGGTTTTCAATAAAGGGGATCCATACACATCTCCCACTGTGCTAACCCTTACCCTCTACGCCCATGGCAACGCCATTAACACAGCAGCTGTTCCTATTGGTGACATTTGGTAGTTCGATTGCATAGATCATCCAGCGGATGACCTGTAGAATGTGCAAGTGGAACAAGGGTGTTAAACAGTTCAGCGGGCAGCTCATCAGCGCCAGCTGCCTTGGCTAAACATTGTGATGGTCCAGTGGGTCTATTTCAATATCGTCGATTGGTAAAAAGTAAAATTGGCTCAAACAGCACCTCCAAGAGGGCCAGGGCCAAGCTTCTCTCAATCACTTGGTCTCTATAAGTCTACCTACCGAAAAAATGTATTTTTAATAAAGTTCCCATTGAAAATCTTTTTAATATCAAATTTTTAGATCAGAACTCCCAAAAAAGAGCTCAGTCAGAAGTTGGTCACTAAATATTTTTAGTTTTGTAAACTAGTGTTATTAAGTGATTTTTTTTCAAAATCGTTGGGTAAATTTTTAATTTAATCTACTTTAGTTAAAAATTTTTTTTGTTCCAATTCTTTAGTTCCAACTTGAAATTGTTGCTTGCAATTGTTGCCTTAGCACTGTTCGAGTCAGCTGTGCATACGCTTAAAATTGCAACTATCACGCGCTCATCTTTAGTCCCACTCAACTTCAGGCTGGCTCATCTCTAACTTAATGAACTGGTCACACTGTTCATAATTTGTGTGAAATTAACAATATGTGATAAATATTTTTAAAGGAACGCACAACACAAAAATTACGGCCGTAACTGAGCAGCAAACGGTACAGAAGATCGTGGGAAGGCAGTAGATCTGCCAGGTGAGCTTTGCCCCTAAGACGAGAGAGAACCCACAGCAAGTCCAGAGCAGCAGCAGCAGCAGCAACAACAACTCTCGCCCAGGACAACAATCAAACATAATTATAGCACAAAGTAAACGCATTCACGTTCACGTTTCCCCCCGTCCGCCCACTAATTTTCTTTTTTCTTTGCCAGCTAACGACACGTCATCAGAATAGATCCAAATCAAATATGTATTGCCTGCAGTGTCTCCTGCCGGTGCTCCTAATCCCAAAGCCCACAAATCCGGCTTTGATGGAGACGCACGTCATGTTCATAGTATTGTATTTGGTGGGCTTTTTCCTGGAGCGGAAGCCATGTACCATATGCAGTCTGGTATTTCTTACGGCCGTCTCTTTAATATGCTACAGCGGCGTAGGGAATTGCATCTTCTGGGGCAACTGTGAGGGGCATCACTGTGAGAATGGTTAAGGAGTTAGCCACCCTTATTAGAGATTAAATAGTCAACGAATGATGTGTGTGTGAAAGGAATGCAGAAGTGCTAACCAATTAACTAAACATTGCAAAAATTTATAAAAAAAAAAAAAAAAAGTGATAAAAGTGAGTGAAATAACAAGCTGAAGCTGAAGGATGTAAACGATTATCATTTGCCCAAAAAGCCACAAACCAATACCATCACCATCACCACCACCACCACCACCTGCTCCACCTGCGCCAGCTGTTTTTATTTGTAAATTAGAGAATTTTCTGGATTTGTTTAGCATTATTTTTAGGCTTAGATAAATTTTTAATTTAATGGTCCTTTTGGTAATCTGAGGCCCGCCCTGTCAATGCAACTTTTGATTTAGTCATCATTATGTAATATATATATACTAAAACATAATTGTAAAACAAAAATTTCAAATGCCGAGATCGGTTGTTCCCGGTCCTTTCTATGCGCACAAGTGCAAATTGTATATAAATAACTGATTGATGTACTCGTATTTAAATGTAACAAAAAATTATGTGTGTATACAAACAAAACAAAAAATACAACAAATTATTAAGATGTTCGATTTGGCAAATTTTGTGTACAATTTAAATGATTCAGATTCATATGACTACGAAATGAAACGAAACCAACAAAAAAAATACATACAGTAAAAACATTAAATAAAACAAAATTGAAACAATGTAATTTATTCGAAAAGCATTCTGAACTAAAAGGACCAGGCTAACCAACCACGTTATATTTAATTTAAATTTTAAAAGTGGATAAAGCTGCTTTTTAGTTCAAGATCCTGGAGTGCAATTATAAGAAAGAAGGTTGTAATTTAACATATTCAGTGTTGTTGGATTGGAAAGAGAGTCATTCCGGATTTATTCAATTTATTGCGACTCAACTTTATCTAACAATCTAGATATAGTTTAAAAGCCCAAGGCCCAAGCTACTATCGTCATAAAGTTGATCGTCAGTAGCTAACATATTAAGCTTTGAAAGTAAAAGTAAGCATTTTCCGCATATTCACATACTTTTTCGCGATTTGAAACCGGTTTTTATATCTAATTTTGGTCTTCAAATCGCCAAAGTATTGCGAAAGTGAAAATGGTTGTGCTATTTTCCTTCCCA
>JBAMBO010002432.1:0-22364 GCA_037044535.1 Lordiphosa magnipectinata
ATAAATTATACGAGCTTCAAGGGTGTATAAATTTCGGTCGAGCCGAAGATGGGTTTCCTCTATTTTTATGTATAATATAATTTTTGTTCGTTGAGGAAATTTGAAGCACACTAATATTATATTATATTAGTCCTTATTTAGAGGAAGAAGTTTCGTTTATGGAGTTTCTCATGAAGTTTTTGTTTGTAGGACAGAGGTGTGAAGGGGCAGTATATGCAGACAAAGCTTCATAGGTCTTCTTCAGGGTTTGTCGTAATGTGAATAAATTGTCTGTGGTGGACTTACCAGGTCAAAGTTACACTGATAAGGTCCAATCAGTGTGCTAATAAGCGGATTTAGTCTTTCCCAAATAATGCACGACAGAATCTTATATGCGATGAGAAGGAGACTGATCCCACGGATGTTGGCGCAAACTCCTCCTTTTCCACCTCCTCCTTTTTTAAAAAAAAGTGGGTAAATTGCACTTCCTCCATTGACTCCAATCTTCGTGCACGCTCTCGTTGGACCACATTCTGCAGAGGAGTTGGTGCATGCACCTTAGCAACTCCTCACCGCCAGTCTTATACCCTTCATTCCAGTGGCGAACTTTCAGTCACATTCTCGAAAAGTGAATTTTCCTTGTTCGGCTGACGAATGTTGTTCACGGCCACACTAACGTCAACATAGAACAGGCTGATTGAATTGCTATGTCTGCAATTGTAAATCAAAGTTCGCCATCCACATGTCCAGTCAGCATGCTCTCCCACCATGGTAGTCCGCACGGCTCAGACATAAAGGATAGTTGGCGGTACGGCATTTTAACATTCTAAAACAAAGAACAAAACAATTGCCGCCAATTGCCTATTGGTGACGATTGGCAACTTCGATAGCATACCGATAGAAAATCTAGCCTTTTATCGTAGCTAGCTACATCTGGTGTGAAAAAAGCTGAACTGGCAGCACTGCAACAACCAATCCAGTCATCACTGAAAAAGTGCAGATTTTTTTTGCAAAAAAAAACGGGTAAAAAAGCCAGTGCTGACAATTTGGCCATTTTCCGGCTAAAAAAGTGGCGTGTGTGTCAGTGAGGGACAGACACCGGCCACACCTGGGATCGTTTGGAGGTCAGTGGAGTGACCAGCTATCAGCAAAAAGGAACCGGCGCCCGAGATTTGGATTGGAGCAGAGTTCGCGGTCCGGCCTCTCCAAAGAGCCACGTCATCCATTTGTGGAGGATACGCTGGAGCAGCATCGTCGCGCGTGTTGGAATAGTGAAAGTCGAGCAAATCCCGACTTCCTGCCTCCTTATTTCGTTTTGTGGGTTTTTTTTTTTTTTTTGACCTGAGAAGCAAGCCAGTCCTGTCATCGACAGATACACTGCACAAAAACACTTAAGCAGCATTTCCGAGTTGATAAAGTGTCAAAACCAAACAGATTTTGATTTTAACGACTAAAATGCATCTAAATATTCTAAAACAAAGAATGAAACACTTGCCGCTTGCCTTGGTCATGCACAACACCTCATGGGTGTAGTCGGTTTTCAATAAAGGGGATCCATACACATCTCCCACTGTGCTAACCCTTACCCTCTACGCCCATGGCAACGCCATTAACACAGCAGCTGTTCCTATTGGTGACATTTGGTAGTTCGATTGCATAGATCATCCAGCGGATGACCTGTAGAATGTGCAAGTGGAACAAGGGTGTTAAACAGTTCAGCGGGCAGCTCATCAGCGCCAGCTGCCTTGGCTAAACATTGTGATGGTCCAGTGGGTCTATTTCAATATCGTCGATTGGTAAAAAGTAAAATTGGCTCAAACAGCACCTCCAAGAGGGCCAGGGCCAAGCTTCTCTCAATCACTTGGTCTCTATAAGTCTACCTACCGAAAAAATGTATTTTTAATACAAGTTCCCATTGAAAATCTTTTTAATATCAAATTTTTAGATCAGAACTCCCAAAAAAGAGCTCAGTCAGAAGTTGGTCACTAAATATTTTTAGTTTTGTAAACTAGTGTTATTAAGTGATTTTTTTTTCAAAATCGTTGGGTAAATTTTTAATTTAATCTAATCTTTAGTTAAAAATTTTTTTTGTTCCAATTCTTTAGTTCCAACTTGAAATTGTTGCTTGCAATTGTTGCCTTAGCACTGTTCGAGTCAGCTGTGCATACGCTTAAAATTGCAACTGACACGCGCTCATCTTTAGTCCCACTCAACTTCAGGCTGGCTCATCTCTAACTCAATGAACTGGTCACACTGTTCATAATTTGTGTGAAATTAACAATATGTGATAAATATTTTTAAAGGAACGCACAACACAAAAATTACGGCCGTAACTAAGCAGCAAGCTGGTAGAGAAGATCGTGGGAAGGCAGTAGATCTGCCAGGTGAGCTTTGCCCCTTAGACGAGAGAGTACCCACAGCAAGTCCAGAGCAGCAGCAGCAGCAGCAACAGCAACAACAACTCTCGCCCAGGACAACAATCAAACATAATTATAGCACAAAGTAAACGCATTCACGTTCACGTTTCCCCCCGTCCGCCCACTAATTTTCTTTTTTCTTTGCCAGCTAACGACACGTCATCAGAATAGATCCAAATCAAATATGTATTGCCTGCAGTGTCTCCTGCCGGTGCTCCTAATCCCAAAGCCCACAAATCCGGCTCTGATGGAGACGCACGTCATGTTCATAGTATTGTATTTGGTGGGCTTTTTCCTGGAGCGGAAGCCATGTACCATATGCAGTCTGGTATTTCTTACGGCCGTCTCTTTAATATGCTACAGCGGCGTAGGGAATTGCATCTTCTGGGGCAACTGTGAGGGGCATCATTGTGAGAATGGTTAAGGAGTTAGCCACTCTTCTTAGAGATTAAATAGTCAACGAATGATGTGTGTGTAAAAGGAATGCAGAAGTGCTAACCAATTAACTAAACATTGCAAAAATTTATAAAAAAAAAAAAAAAAGTGATAAAAGTGAGTGAAATAACAAGCTGAAGCTGAAGGATGTAAACGATTTTCATTTGCCCAAAAAGCCACAAACCAATACCATCACCATCACCACCACCACCACCACCACCGCCTGCTCCACCTGCGCCAGCTGTTTTTATTTGTAAATTAGAGAATTTTCTGGATTTGTTTAGCATTATTTTTAGGCTTAGATAAATTTTTAATTTAATGGTCCTACTGGTAATCTGAGGCCCGCCCTGTCAATGCAACTTTTGATTTAGTCATCATTATGTAATATATATATACTAAAACATAATTGTAAAACAAAAATTTCAAATGCCGAGATCGGTTGTTCCCGGTCCTTTCTATGCGCACATGTGCAAATTGTATATAAATAACTGATTGATGTACTCGTATTTAAATGTAACAAAAAATTATGTGTGTATACAAACAAAACAAAAAATACAACAAATTATTAAGATGTTCGATTTGGCAAATTTTGTGTACAATTTAAATGATTCAGATTCATATGACTACGAAATGAAACGAAACCAACAAAAAAAATACAGTAAAAACATTAAATAAAACAAAATTGAAACGATGTAATTTATTCGAAATGCATTCTGAACTAAAAGGACCAGGCTAACCAATCACGTTATCAATGTATATGTATACGAGGCAGGTAGTTCCAACAATTTAAATTTTCAAAAGGGAAATATAACTGCTTTTTGATTCAAGTTCCTGGACCGCAATTATACGAAAGAAGGTTGCAATTTAACATATTCAGTCTTGTTGGATTGGAAAGAGAGTCGGAGCCGGATTTGTTCAATCTATTGCGACTCAACTTTATCTAACAATCTAGATATAGTTTAAAAGCCCAAGGCCCAAGCTACTATCGTCATAAAGTCGATCGTCAGTAGCTAATATATTAAGCTTTGAAAGCAAAAGTAAGCATTTTCCGCATATTCAGCCATGCTCCTACTTTTTCGCAAAAGGTTTGCGATTTGAAACCGGTTTTTTGACCAAATTTGGTCTACAAATCGCCAAAGTATTGCGAAAGTGAAAATGGTTGTGCTATTTTCCTTCCCAAAAAAAGTGTGCGAAGGAAACGATGCATAAAAGATATGTATGCATATCAGATATATGTATGTATAGATATAGATATGATTTTCGTTTGCTGAACACGAATCTGTTTTCGAAAATGGTCCATCTTGTCTTGATTTTAGGGAATTTGGTCATAAAAATGCTTAGAATCCAAATTTTGATTCCTTTTAGGCTCGTTTTGTAAAGGATCCACACCTTGTTTTGACTCTCTTTGATAATATGGTATAGTACTAAAGTACTATTCTAAGGGCTAAAAATATTATCCCAAACAATTCTACGATTTTCCTAAAGGAAGATATACCATTTTGCATATATGATTAATACTTATGGTCCGTACCTTTCAAAAGCGCGATTGTATCGAAAAAGTGAAAATAACAAAATATAAGCCAATTTTATCTCTAGTACTCATTCTCCATGGTAAACCTGAGTAGTCGGGGAGCATCCCACTGCTCGCGCAATATCTTTTTCTAAGGACAGTCGTCTTGTCACGGCTATTCCCAAAATTATAACTGGTTTTACTTCGCGCAAGTTTTGGAAATCTTTTAATTTATAAGTCATATTCGGACTCAATGCAAAAGAGCCAATTCCCATAAAAAAGTGCCAGTGCACCAACAGGAAAAAAAACACAATTTTTGGTGCAAAAACACCAAGTGTGGCAACCTTGATTGCGATCGAGGCTGCAAACCTATAAAATTTTGCAAAAGGTTCGTTTCGGGGTTCGAACCCGTTGTAAAGTCTTAGGTTCGGTTCGCGGATCCCAAGGTTTTGGTATAAACTTATCTAAAACGTTTACATACGAATGACAAATTCTCTAATACGGTGGGAGCCCTTTCAGCGAAAATCTGGTATCACTGTAAAACAGCTGATTTGCTGTGTCAAAGTTAGTCTATCATCTGAAAATATGGAAAACACAAGAAAAAGGCAACGTGCTAGGAATTTTACAGACGAGGAGGAATGGGAACTAGTAGCTCTGTTTAGGATAACAAGAATGTCATCGAGAACAAGATGTCAGAAGTGGGCAAAACTGGTGTCCACTGACGCTAACAAGTCTCCGACTTTTATTAGAAATATTGCTATCATGGGTTGATCCATGCAAAACACATCTTGCTAAAATCACTTTCCGCTAGATACTGCTTGTACAATGTACACTTATAGAGAAATATACCTTTTTGTTACGGTATATCTCGGCATGGTCACCGCCTGGCGATTGAACCATTACATGGGAATTTATGACTCTCGAATGACTTCATTAGGGTCCCCCATCTTAATGTAACTGCTGGATAATGATGGAAAGACATAGGAAATTCTTTTACTACCCGATATGCTGTAGCTATGTACGCTCACTAGACTGAACATAATCATTTGGGAATTTTTTTTTCTGAAATGCCCTATTCCTTAATACGCAAAAAATTCGTAATAATTTTTAGTTACCGTAATGAAAAACCAAAATTTTAAGTATTAATGAATCCGCCATGGCATTAAAGTTGCTACTTAAGATTTCAATTTCCCCTTTTTCATTTTACTTTTTCATCATATATATGCCAAACGTTTTTGTTGAATTTAAAATCTATTTTCAAAAATATTTTATACAAAGCAAAATGCAGGATAAAGAGGATTTAAACAGCATTTATTTGATTGGCGCGTTGCGGGCAGAGCTGGATTCAGCAAAGCTACCATCAAGAAAAGATGCTTGGCGGTTCTTCTGTATAATACAAGAAGACACAAATACTCATTAAGGGACAGCTTAAACCGCACTGTCCTTTAAACTGATTATGTATTGAAATCATATGGGCTTACCAAGAAACCAAGAAGAATTGCGTGCAAAAGCTTAAGGAAATTTATTATCAATATGTGGCTCTAAGAAAAAATTCTAGTCGCGACAAAGAGTTGCACCGCGACAAAGATAGGAATTTTATGGACTATTTAGAAGGCATTTTTAATGGCACTTCAGAAAACCGGATAAGATGATGAGGATTCTCTATCTAGTTGACTTATAAAAAAAAAAAAATATACTCATGAATAAATTTGAGTAACCACATTTAAGTTATACTTTCTTTCATTTATTTTTAGTTTTTTTACCGGCCATCGAAATTTTTTCGCCAGCAAACCACTTTTGTGCATTCCTTTTCTGCTCTGCAGTTGTCATTTAAAAGTTCTCCTGCTCGAACCATATTCGCTCCGTTATCGACGGTGATAGTATTACAAGGAATTTTTATATTTCCCTGTATGTGTCGTTGAAAAAACTACTTAATTTTGTAAACCGAACCTAATTTTTCGCAAAAGTGGTCCGGTTCGAGGAGTCAAAAATATTAGGGGTTTCTTGCTCTGTTCATCTACGACTTCGTCCCCTGTTATTCCGATTTCTAAACTCAATGGGGGGAAATGGATAACCTTCTTTCCTTTCCGTTTCTCTGCGAAGCCTTGATTGACATGAGAGCCACGGAAATAGATCGAAAAATTTAACAAAACCCATGGGCTTCAAATTTTTGATAAACCTACAAGTAATTAATATTAATCTTATTTTATCTCCTTTACAATGGCCGTTGAGTTACGAATTCCTAAAAGGTTCTTACCATGGATTTGCAAAGAAATTTAATGGAGATTCGGGCCAATGGTGAAGCATTTTTCTAAAATCTACGAAGCTTTAAAAAAAATGGCTGGATTTGTTGAAAATTATCCAAATAAATTGTGCTACGCTTGCGGGCATTACATTTTTTTGACTCTGCTAACTTTTTCAACGACATTGCATAAACTATATATATTCTTGATCAAGGCGACGAGCTAAGTCGATTTAGCTTTGTTCGTACGTCTGTCTGTGTGTTTCTACGAAAACTAGTCTATCAGATTTAAAGCTATCGAGCTGAAACTTTGCACAGAGTCTTCTTTTGGCTGGACGCTGTTAATATGTCGGAGCCGACTGAATCGGATGACTATATTTTACAGCTGCCATAGTGACCGATCGTTCGGAAAATGGGTCTTGGTAAGAAAAGCTTTTTTGTTTTAGATTTTATCTTCTCGAGATATATGTAATGGCAGGACTTGTTCCATAATCATTTTAGACGTAATAAGATCATGTTCTGGTGTTTTTTTTGGGATTGAGTTCTGTTATAACATATTTATACCCGTTACTCGTAGACTAAAAGGGTATACTAAAGTCGTGCAAATGTATGTAACAGGCAGAAGGAATCATTGCCGAACATATAAAGTATATATATTCTTGATCAGCATCAACAGCCGAGTCGATATAGCCATGTCCGTCTGTCCGTCTGTCCGTCTGTCTGTATGAACACCTAGATCTCAGAGACTAGAAGAGCTAGAGCAACCAAATTTGAAATGTAGACTCCTATTGTCTGCACGCAGATCAAGTTTATTTCAAATTTTTGCCACGCCCACCCCCACAATTTTTGAGATATCGATCTCAAATTTAAAACTTACATTTATAATCTACAAGCCCTGAAATTTTCATTAAGATCGGATGATAAATAGCCGAGTTAAAATAATGTTGCACACTTTTCGGCTGTCCCACCTCGGGCACACAGGATGACTACTAATCATTTCTTTCCATGAGTAACGGGTATATCGAAGTCGGTTAGAGCCGACTTTAACTTACGCTCTCGTTATTATTAGAATCTTCAATGCTGTAATCCGATGTGGATACTTTCCAACTCAGTGGAAGAAATCGACAATCATAATGATTCAGAAACCAGGAAAGGATAAAACACAAGCGTCATCATATATAGACCCATTAGCCTGCTACCTTGCTTATCAAAAGTATTTGAGAAGATCTTACTTCGCAAAATTGATACCCATGCACAAAATATAATTCCATCACATCAATTTGGGTTCCGAGCAAAACACGAGACCATTGAGCAAGTCAACCGTTTAACTTCAGATATTCGGACTGCGTATGATCACCACGAATACTGCTCAGCCATTTTACTAGATGTTGCCCAAGCGTTTGATCGCGTTTGGTTGGACGGGCTGGAACAATATCCACTTTTGCGGATGATACGGCAATCCAAAGCAGATCACGATGTCCAATTATCGCATCAAGACTTTTGGCAAGCCACCTATCTCACGTGGAGAAGTGGCTGGCCAACTGGCGCATAAAAATTAACGAGCAAAAGTGTAAACACGTGACGTTCTCACTCAACAGAAGCAACTGTCCCTAGATATCCCTAAACGCGACTATGATACCACAATCAAACGATGTTGTTTACCTTGGTCTCCACCTCGGCAGAAAGCTCACTTGGCGCAAACACATAGACTCCAAAAAACTTCAAATAAGGATAAGGGCCAACAGCCTTCACTGGCTAATTAACTCCCGTTCCCTTCTAAAACTGAAATATATAAAGTCTTACTGAACAAAAGCATCGTAAAGCCTGTATGGACTTATGGCTCACAGCTATGGGGAAGTGCCTGTGCGAGCAGTGTGGACATCCTTCAAAGATCACAATCAAGAATTCTTAGAACACTCACTGGAGCGCCATGGTACATTCGCAACGAGTGTATCCACAACGACCTGAGAATCCCATTGGTCGAAACTGAAATACAGCAACTAAAGCGCAAATATTCTGAAAAGCTTCTAGCCCCCCCTAATCAACTTGCACAATCTCTCAAGCAACGCAAGCAACGCATTCTTGCCTCCGAAGAAACCTACCAACTCAGCGACTGAATTAAAGGGCCGCAGAACATAAACTAGCTCCAATAGGGGATGGTTGAATAATAGTTTCTAGATTAAGATTTGAAAAATTATTGTTAGTCTCATTAAAAGAAGATTCAATAAAAACCATGAAAGCTAAAAAAAAAAATAAGATTTTATCGTTCTTAAACTCGACGATAGTTAATTCTATAAGTTGTCTTAAAGATTCGCGAGATTTCTAAGGGCCGATTTCTCTTCTTCCAGATAGCTGCTATGTATCAAATAGTGTAATTTCGATATCATTGCCTATTAATTGCATCATAAGCTATCTGCTACTTCGACCTCCAGATAGCCACTATGTGTTAGATAGGCATTTGACTTTTTGCCATTCACTGTAAATTGACATAATATTTGGGGTGGGTTTTTAATTTGTGCTAAGCAAAACAATTTGTGAAATGAATTTGAACCGGGCTATTTACCTTCACTCACTGGAAGATTCTGATGAAGACATTGTGCCAATTTATAGAGAGGGGTATACAACCCAAGGCCGAACTTCTTTGAGGATATGGAAGATTCCGTATTCATGAAAAGATTCCGGCTTTACCATCCATCCATCTTATGCAGCAGTTACATTTAGTTTGGGGTCCCCAATGAAGTCATAAGAGACTTTTATAAAATTTCCAAATTCTCGATGGTTATTGATTGTACGGATTTAATCGCCAGGCGGTGACCATGCCGAGATATATCGTAACAGAAAGGGATATATCTCGATCAATGTACAAGCAGTATTTAGCGTAAATTTATTTTTGCAAGATGTGGTTGCAAGATGGCCTGGCTCATCCCATGATAGCCTGAGCAGTGCGCTGAATTCCGGTCTTGCAGTTTTGCCCATGATTGCTCCTTTTGTTTCGATGACATTGTTGTTCTCTTCAACTAGAGCTACTAGTTCCCATACCTCCTCGTCTGTAAAGTTCTTAGCATGTGGCCTTTTTGTTGTGTTTGCCATAATTTCAGATGACAGCCAAACTTTTAACCAACATAAAATGACACAGCAAATCAGCTGTTTGACAGTGCTGCCAGATTTTCACTGGAAGGTCTACCACCTTATTAAAAAATTTGTCATTCGTATGTAAACGTTTCAGATAAGTTTATACATTGGTTGTGTAATCCAATTTAGTTATGTGGGAGCTATTTCTCACTTATTTAGAAGATGATAAATCGGCCCTAAAAGATTGGTCGAGATCAGTTGATTATCTGTCAAAAAATGGGTGGCTAAAATCTGGAAAACTTAAGTGTTTTGAAAAACGTAGACAAATCAACTTATAGTTGCTACTACGCCCTGCTGTTTAATATCACATGTGTCAACCCCGTCCTGCTTTCAATAAAGCTCATCTTCCATTTGATTTCCAATTATCCACAATTTTATTGGCTTTCAAAATGTGTGTGTTTTTTTTTAATATGTATAAAAATGTACAATTTTTGTTTTGGAAAGTTGTTGTTTGTTATTAATTCACTAATCACTCTAATCACACGCCAAGAATTACAATTAAAAACAAAATACATTAATAATTTATGTACACAGATTTATTTTTCAAAGGACGACGAGTGAACCGAAACTGATTGAAGTAAGAAAATGGGGAGCGATTGGAATGTTATACACACAGAATATATTGTACAATATTTTTGTTTGTTTATGAGAAATATACAAATACATAGAAAGATATACATATATAAAGAGAGAGTGAGAGAGAGAGAGAGGGGGGAGGGATTGGGTTGAGGATGGGGGCCAAAACTCAAGCATATATATTTTTTTTTTTTTTGGCGTTTTGGGGGGCTGCTACAAGAACAAAAACAAATCGAGACACATAAAATTTGATTTCTTTTCCTCGTTGAGATTCGATTCAGATTCGCAGAGCAGCAATCACAGGCGTGGTGTTTGTGTTACCTAAACGGAACGAGGCTGGACAACTGCAAAGGACAAAGGATTTTAAGTGGATTTCTTAAATCAAGTGGTCTACTCTACTCACAGTGTGGTCGCTGCGAGTCCTCAAGCTGTGCGGCGGGTCCCTCAACGGGCTGCATCATGGGCACAGGAATGCGCACAGGCTGGGCCAAACTGCGTCCGTAAACCATACGACCGAACTGCAGCTGCTGCGGCTGATCGGGCATGGGTGGGGTCATGGTGTCGCGTGGCTGTTCGGGCAGAGGCTGCAGAATCAGACGCTGAATGTGCAATTGAGGTGGCTGCTCGGGCTGCTCCTGTTGCTCACTGGAATCACGTGACTCCGACTGGGCAGGAGTGGGGGTGGTCTGTTCAGCCGAAGATGATGAGCTGGCTGGCTGTGGCTGTTCATCCTCCTCGCTGGAGCCAGAGCTGTTGCCCTCACCCGAGTCGGCACCCTCCTCAGCGGCCAGGCGACGCAATTCATCGGTGATGCGATCCTCGGCCATGCGCTGAATGTTGCGCAAATCATCAGCGGTGATGCCCACACGCTGTAGGGCCAAACCCAAGGGCATATGCTGAATCTGGATCTGGGGCTGCTGTGATTGCTGCTGCTGCTGCTGTTGCTGTGGCTGATCGGGCATTCGCTGAACGGGCATATCATCGGCCACATGAATCTCACGGAAGGGCAACTGCTGCATGTGAATGCGAACGGTCTGGATTTTGGGTTGCTGCTGTTCTTCGGAGGACTCCATGCGTGGTGCCTGCATCACCTGCTGTGGCGGCATGGGTGGACGCATGGGCAGATGCTGGAATGGGGGTGGCAACTGACGTATAATAATGGGTCCCTGCTGGGGCAACTGCTGCTGTTGCAACTGATGCATCTGCATAGCTGGCGGCATCATACGCTGGGGCATATGGGTCAAAGGCATCTGATCGGGCATACGGCCAAATGGTATGGGCACACGCTGGAATGGTATGAACATGGGACGCAGTGGTTCAGCATCTTCATCCGAATCCTCTTCCTCTTCACGCTGACGTTTCGCTTGCTCCTTCTCCTCCCGACTATCATCGCCGCCATCGCAGAAAATGGAAATACGCTCACCGGTGATGCGTGCCTTCTTGGGATCTGTGGTCAGATTGACACCAAATGGCAATGCGACGGTCTTTGAGGGCGAATCGACAATCTCCTCGGCATGCTTGCGCTCCACCACACAGTTCATGCGGGATCTGAAACAACAAGAAAAAAGTGAGTTTAGTGCACAGACTAAAAAGAAAGATTCATTTAAGATCCTTTGGATGGAGAATTAAGATCAATTAAATTTACTTTTTTCTGTCATATCATTTTTACATGAAAATGTTCCAAAGGAATGCGAAATAGTGTCTAATTGATCTTATTTTTGTTAACGGCTTATTAAGAATTGGATATTAATATAAGATCAAAAGGATATTTGCATAAAGATCAAGTAGATATGAAAAACAAGTAAGAAAGTCAGTCAAACTCGACTGTAATATACTCTGTATCTGAATGAAGCGCTCCTGAACAATAGATGGCGCCACTACTTGCATTGAACAATGAGGGAGTTTCAAAACTAACCAATAGATGACGCCACTACAGCTAGGGCTGTGGCAGCCCTGGCCACCTCTGGTCACACCGTTTATCGAGCACCATCCCTGACGCGATAGCAGAACGACAACACGCGCCATCCCTGGCGCGCATTTTCTGGCTTGGCTTCGATTATCGCGGGTGGCTCCCGCTTCGCTCCGTTCGACTCAACGATAATTGTTAGCATCTACCAGCGCTCACACACAAATACAAACAGCAATTTTTTTGTGCAAATGACATCGACCTCTGTCCACGCATGTAGTCCACCGACCTCCTGTCTGTCGCCCAGGTCCTTACACGTCCAGCTGTCCAAATCCTGCTGCAGCCAAAGCATTCCACGTCAGGCTGTCTACGTGTGAAAACGTCCATCGCCCAGCCTGTCCTACACCGCTGCTCGCGCCTACTATTTACGCGCGCCTAACCGACTCATCAACTACATGTAACCGATCTCACGTTGGTCAAGCATCCGACGAATTTTTCAGATCAGCTGAATTGGGATCTTCATCGCATCTTTCATTATCGCCGATGCTCAGGCACAACGATCCCCATACCTGACCGACCATTAGCAACATGCTACTACTCGAGACGCTCTTTGTTTGGCAATTGATGCCAGCCTGAGTCTACCTACAAGTTCTCGATCTCATCACGAAAGTCCTTAACGAGAGGCACCACGAAAGTCCACAACGAGTGGCAAAAGTCCACAACGAGTGGCAAATGAATGTCCACAACGAGTGGCAAGCGAAAGTCCACAACGTGTGCCAATCGAAAGTCTCTACTCGGGATACAATACCCAGTACAATTGACTCTTCAACTTCAACCCTGATCGAACGAACTTGCTTATCGACCCCCAATCGAAGCAACGGCCTCAACGCGAGGTTACCATCGACCCAACTTCGACACAATCATCACAGCGAGAAATATAATATAAATATCATCCGATCTTTATCATTGATTACTAATTATCTCTAGAAGGTACGAACCGTCTATCTACAAAACTGTGGGAGATTTTAAGTTTTTCACAATTTCGGGGCCAGAATGAGGCGTTCTCAAAATCTGAAAATTAACTTGATCTGCCTGTAAGTATAAGAAGTTGATGTCCTATACATGTCAAACCTCTATCTCTTACCATCTCTGAGATCTGTGCGTTCATACAAACGGACATGGCTATATCGACTCGGTTGTTGACGCTGATCAACAATATATATCACTGTCAAGTCACTGTTAAGCTACTGTCAAGTCACTGTCAAGTCACTGTCAAATTACTGCCAAGTCACTGTCAAGTCACTGTCAAGTCACTGTCAAATTACTGCCAAGTCACTGTCAAGTCACTGTTAAGTAACTGTTAAGTCACTGTGAAGTCACTGTCAAGTTACAGTCAAGTCACTGTCAAGACACGTTCAAGTCACTGTCAAGTCACTGTCAAGTCACTGTCAATTCACTGTCAAGTCACTGTCAAGTCACTGTCAAGTTACTGCCAAGTCACTGTCAAGTCAATGTAAAGTCACTACTAAGTCACTGTTAAGTCAAGATCCAATTGATCCCAAAAATAGATAGAAATGAAGATCATCAAAATCCCACCCCTTTTTGTCTGGTTGAACCAAGGTGAATTATCTTCCATTTACTTACTTCTTGTTGTTGCGCAGAATGGCCGCAGCCAGATCGCTCAAGTCCAGCTCAAGCGGCATCTTGCCTGGATACTTTTGTAACTCTTCAGTCTCATCCGAGTCTGAGTAGGTGTTGTCCTTGTCATGAGATGGTTCATCCGCTGCAGAATCAAATTTCTTGCCTTGATCCTGATCCAAACTTTGCAGTTCAGACTCATCACCGGTGCCAGCAGCACCAAGTAAGGGTTCAGCACGGGGCAGTTCCTGAAAGTACAAATTTTTTGAAAATGTCTTTAATTTGGCTGTTTATGCACAGATTTTAAGGAACAATGGCTGGTTGGAAGCCTTAACATTAATATTATCAGCACGCCATTTCTTTTGAATTAAACCAAATTCATTTACACCCAGTAAATTTAAACGATTGGTATGTGGGTACCGGTACTAAAATGTTTCTCTTTTTGTTCTCATTTTAAAGTCAAAGAACTTGTCTCTTGGACACAATTTGCTAGACTTTGCTAGTAGGTTTACCAAAATTGAAGCATAGTTTTTTCATTTCTTTGATCAAAAAGACAAGCCAACAGAATTTTATTCAGATCGGCTAGAAAATAATAACCACATTACAATTTATTTCTCATACTATCCTCACAAAGCATGTCTTAACTCATTCGGATGAAAAATAGTCATTTAAATACAGAGTTTTCCGGACATTTTCACACCATGGGGGCGGATATTCTAACATTGGAAAATCCCATATCAAAATATTTCCCATACTATGCTTACAAACCGAGTTTCCAGTCAATCGATCCAACTTTTTCGTCGTTTTTCCACCCCTTGGGGTTGTAAACCCTGTCTTAGGGCTACCTTTCACCACATATGGAAACTACTGTCCAGATTTCAGCCTTTAATCTCTTACCGTTCTGAATCTGTGACTCAGTCAGGACAAACTCTTTTATATGAGTTCAGCGTTTTCAACGGGTTCCGTCTCAACATAAAAAATCGTTTTCAGTCACATTTTTGTCAACCTTCTGTTGTTTATTTTTTTTATTCGAACTTTGCCAATGTCAACTTGATTTTTGAGCACATAATGACCCAGAACTTAGCCATCAACTACCGGATATCGCATAAGCCATTAGTTGAATCACATGATGATGATGATGATTCTCTTCTACCGCCTACCCCATCATCATTATCATTAATGAGAGAGCTTCACATATTATTTAAATTTTATGTTGATTTTTTTTTTTAAGCCATTGTGTCTGGGCGTGAAGTATGCTTGTGTTTGTGTTTGTGTGTGTGTGTGATTATGTAATTTCGTACAACAACAAGTTTATTTTGCTGCCAATTTGACTTTTGGTTTCAATCGCACTCGACTCTGACGTCGTTTTTTGTATGTAGGTTGGGGTCACATGACGATCAACGTCTCTCACACTATTTTGTGGAGGAAACGAGACAAAAGCACCACAAAACAACACATCAAAGTTGAGACTAGAGAGGGCCCAAACCATTTTCAAAAGGAAAACTGCAAAGAGAATTTTGGGAACTTATTTTCAATGAGCGTTGGTCTTGTGGCAAGGGTACATGGCTTTCCATCTCAAGCGGGTACCACCAAATCGACTTCTTCAATTGTGTCGTCAACTACATTCTGCTCTTTGTCCCTTACGCTATTTACATAAACTAAATATTATTATCAAGTTTCGGAATCAATTAGATTTTACTTTGGTCCTTTGCGTCGGATATTCTGAAACCCATGTTTTGTAAGGGCGAAAGACAAAGAATTCCAATAGAAAAATATCGTATTCCAGTTTTAAACAGTTGTTTAAGGAAGTTGTAAACAACTTTGTTCACTTGGACTTCTTTATTAAATTTATTTCTAAATTTTTTGGGATGCAAAAGGAGGCAAAATTTTGAAATTATTGAAACCAAATGGTAATATAAATAACTTTAAAGCATACTGTATAAAGATATTTGAGCACTACCTGCGTTTGGGACTCAAGTGCAAGGCGCATAAAAATAGATTTGTAACTAAAAATCCTTTAGAAAAAGGGCTACATCTGTGATCAATAAGATAGAAATCCAAGCAGCCTACAACCATGTGGTTATGTCATGTGCTTGCTTGGGGGTAGAACATAAAATGTATCAAAAGGAAAAACCAATGTCTTAATAAAACATTCAGCTTCTAGAAACGGAGCTAGTCACTCGCACCATATAGGCGTTTTATTCAATACATTTGATACGAATCGAATCGTGAGATTGAAAAATAGGTTTATAGATCAGACAAATCATTTGCCTCAAAAGATTTTGAAAGAACATAACTCCATGGCAGATCTTACGATCTTGCGGAGTTGGTATTCTTAATAGGCGGATTCTATCAACTTAAGGTGGAAGACAACGGTGTCGTTTCCATGTAGTCCAAAGAAGAAATTGCTTCAACACCAATTAAATAAGGTCCTGGTATCTTGCAAATGAAAATGCCAATTAACCCAACCTTTTTCTTTTGCGGTTTTCGGTTCGGTTTAGCATTTATTACCGACATTGGTCTTAAATTAAAAATTAGTGGTTTGGTTCAGTTCTTAACCATGAACACTGTATTGAAAGACTCTTGAAACGTTGCTAAAATTCTATATTTTGTGGACTTTATTATATTAAATTACTTTTAAGCTTTTAAATAAATTATATAAGACAATTCTACGATAGTTTTAATTATTGAATTTGAAATTCTTGTGTTCGAATATATAGATAACATATAGACATATATAGATAACATTCTGGCATGAGGTAGCCTCTGCCAACTCATTGACGTTGGGCAAAAGATCGCTGATGATTGAACTGTTGGAAGTTTATGAAATAGCTATACGATCAACCAGCCTCCTTGGTGGTGTTGTGCGTGTCTTGTTTTAGAAACGTTATGATGAAAATCATAACTTATTGACCTGGAGCCTGCTAAAAAGTTATATGATTAATAATCCAAAGGTCACTAAAACAGTCACATTATAAAATTTTCAATCAATTATTTTGCCTCATGAAAAAGAAACTTATGCTGGCTAACACAAAATGCTCCACAAAATTAGAGAGAGCTTTTTTGTTTCATTTGTACACCAATTTCAAAAACATAAGGTGAAAAATCACGAAAATTGTCATGAAAAACCCTGAGAGCAAAAGATATCTTAAAGCCTAGGCCTATTACGGTCAAAAATTTATTCAACAAAAATAACAACAAAATCTATCTAAGCTGTAGTGAGTTGCGATGACTCTAATTACCCAGATTGTGATGGAATTTCTTCGTTTTTTCTGAAACATTGCATTGGGGAACTATGTGAGCCACTAATAACAATATTCTCAATGTCACTCTCAGCTGGCCGATTTATTGACAAGTGGAAGATTGCTACGGTCACACCTGTGTTTCAAGTCTGGTGTCAAGAGGGAGGTGCCCAACTACCGATGTATTGCTAAGCTTAGCAATATATCTAAGCTCTTTGATTGTAGCCAAACAGATTTCTTTTTTTGTAAAGATGTACATTAACCCAAATCAACATGGTTTTATACCAGGTCGCTCGACCACATCTAATTTAGCGGTCTTCAGTAATTATTGCATCAGTTCCTTTGACAAACGCTGTCAAGTAGATGTTATTTATACAGATTTTTTAAAGGCATTTGATAAAGTTTGTCATAACGCTCTACTCGACAAGCTTTTTAAGCTAGGGTTTCATTCCTCTTTATTGTACTGAATTCAATCTTACTTGGACCGCCGGACTTACAAAGTCAAAATAAACAACTCGCTTTCTACTCCATATGTGGCTACTTCAGGACTTCCACAGGGGAGTGACCTTGGTCCTTTACTTTTCATTATTTTTATTAATGACATTTGTATGCTTTTTCGTAATTCAGAGTTTCTGCAGTATGCTGATGATCTTAAAATATACCGATCAATTAAATCCTTAAGTGATAGTCAATTGTTGCAATCTGATCTAGATAAGATCAGTGCATGGTGTGCTCTCAACTTACTCCCTCTTAGTCTCAACAAATGCTTTATTGTTAGATATAGCAAACGTTTCTACAATATTACGGCCACTTACTCGATTTCTAATCAAACTTTATCGAGCCGGGTTGAGACCATTGATTTCGGAGTGAAATTCGACAAAAAATTTACCTTTAATGAGCAAATAAATTATATTTTGCCAAAAGCCTACTCCATGTTTGGCTTTGTCAAGCGCAGTGCCAGCCATTTCAAGGATCCTTATACTAGGTTGAGCCTTAACTCTGCATTTGTGCGTTCCAAGTTGGAGTATGCTTCATTTATTTGGACACCCTCTAGTGCAGTTCATACAAAGAGGCTTGAAAGGGTGCAAAAAATATTTCTAAAATTCGCGCTTCTTCCACTCAATTTTTCTGATCCTTTGCCGCCTTATTTTAGGTAGATGTGCCTTGGTGCATCTCTCCACCCTGGAAGCTAGAAGAACTATTGCGTCTTTATTGTTTTTGAACGACCTTGTTTTTGGCTGCATTGATTGTCCTACCTTGTTAGGGAAGATAAATTTAAATGTACCAGGCAAAAATCTTAGAACCTTCCAACCCTTTTCCAACCAATTTCCCGAACAAATTATTCCCTTAATGAACCTATATCTAGGGCTCTTAAAAACTTTAACTCCTTACCCGTTAGCATGCGATTTGAATTCAACTCCAATAAAGCGGCAATAAAAATTTTGTTAGCTGAATACTTTTCTTCTGTTAGAAACTAATTAAAGTTATATAATTTAAGTTAAGAAATAGAGTAGCCAGTTACGACATTTGTTCAATTGTCGAATAAATAAATAAATAAATAAATAAGTGCGATCTAACAATTTATAAATCAAGGGTCGAACTAAAACCTTTTAAAAAAAGGGTCCGCGACCCAATGTTAGAGTTTGCCTTTTCGACTGGCTTGAATCTCGGGACCAAACCATCTTCAAAATAGAAGTACTATACTTCCTTAAGTTGCATTTATCCTATAACAAGGCAGGCAGGCAAGCTATAGCCACCGGGAGCCGAAGTCAGTCGACAATTGACACTGAATGCTTGACGAAGCCATGCATGCATCACTGAGTGTCACACAGAGAGATAGGTATATGTTTTTCTGCTCTCCATTTGGCCTGCCCTGTCACATAACTACAATTTCAAGCCCTTATACCCGAAGAGAGACGACTGAAAGCTAGAAACTTCCCAACTGCACTGTCGGTTCGAAGCTCTGAAGAACTTTTATTTTGTCCACCCAACTGGCATAAGAAGTCCTATACAAGAAAACTCACCATGGTAAAAACCATTTCTTGAAGTTGTGCATAGTCTGTCAAATCAGCCCCTGGCTCTTCTTAACGACTACTCAAGATGGCTTAGGAAGCTTTAGACTTATGGCATTTGTTTACCACAAAAATGTGTCAGTTAATTTCACTGCCTTCACCAGAAATATTAAATATTCACAACTAAACTGAGTCATGTGTCCCAATAAATGACGCATATTCAAATTATGTTTAACAGCAAAATTTCACTTGAAAACTCGAGCAAGAAAATAAAAGTCGCTGCGACCAGTTTGACCGGTGGCAAACTGTGTCTGTCTCACAGTCGATTTAATTGTACAGATTTCAAGGCCAAGTCAACGGAGATAACATCAATTATAGTACAAAGAGAACATTTGTAAGTAATTTTTGTAGACACTTGGAACATTAAGATGACAATTAAATGATTACAAATTGAACGTTTAATGCAATTAAAGCGACACAAACACAGACACATCGTTTTAAGCATTGACGCAATTTTACAAATTGAAATTCTAGAGACGCAAAAATTTCTTTAGGAAAATCAATTTGCATAGACAGCATAATAATAACAATAATAATAATAAGTGGAAGTCGTCGTCGGCGCTTTTTGTATGCAAAAGGCGTTGTTCAGACGCCAGCAAAAATTTGCACAATAAATTATATTTACTCGCATACGCATGTGTATGTGTTTGCGTGTGTTTTGTGTGTGTGTGTGTCTTCACAATTACATAATCTTCGACTCTGTTGTGGCTTTTGTTGCTGTCCCCAAAAAAAAAACGAAAGACTTAAGCGCGCAACTTGCCGTAAATGGCAAACAGTCAACGGGCCAACCAACAACCACAAAAATGAAGTTTCGTCGTGGCTTTTCATAGTTGAGGTTGCTGGCGGCTGCTGCCTGATGATGGTACCAAGCACCGTCAGTCGGCTCAGAAAATTTTGTGATTTTTCTTTTTACACAAATAACTGACAGTACCCTCCCTTGACACCCCTCCCTTGACACTCACTTCCCAGCAAGCATTTTATTAAATTTCTGATCACACGCGAGTCTTTTTCGAGTCCTCAGTCTGATTAAAATAGTCATAAATGCGCTCGTTTTCTGATCATAAATGATACTTTTGTCGGGAGAAAATGGTTCCCTAGCCGCGACTCTTCATGAAGTTAAAAACGAACACGTCATTCTGATCAGTTTCGACTCATTTTCGAGTCATTTCAGAGTCGTTTTTTAATGAATCACATTTTGAGCAAATGCATGAGTCATTTTCGAGTCTTCCTTAAGTCGCACATGAAACTAATCTCTTTTTAATCATCAAATGGGCTCGAAAAAGACTCACCAAGGTGAGGGAATCACCTAATGATCTTCCAAATGCTAGGTGGGTTAGAGATGGGGACATTTGTTGTTCGCCAATTTAGAAATAGTTTTTAAAAGAATAAAATTACAACAAAAATTTTTTTCTAATTTTTTCTTGCAATTCGAGGAGGAGGCCTACAAGTCAATTTTACAGATATTGGGAGATGATATGCGTCTTGCTATCGTTTTAATGGGGGTCGAGCATGCCGTCAACAAGGCTGATCTGTTTGAGATGTCGGGCATACGGGACTACTACTTGTAAGATTATTTGGAAGTCTGCCGTTCGGGCCACTGCAATCGTTTGGAGAAGTTTGTATAAGAAATTGGCTCATCGGCCTACAGTGTGGGTCAGCTGAAGCAGTTTGTGGAGTACCTAGTGCTTCATGCGGCCCTGATAAATGGGTAGATAGGGTAGTAGCACTTTTGATGCTTGATTCAAAGTTCGTTAAATATGTATTTCTGTGTAGGAATGCTGCTATCGTCTCCAGGACGGCAGCTCGGAGTATCTGCAAATCATGGATTTGGGCTGTGCCATCATTTTGGCTCTCATGTCAAACGCAATGCTTAAGATTGGAAAATATATTTTTAGTTTTCATACAAAATTATTGTTTTATTTGCCGTAAATTCAAAATCCTCCACACCGCTGGAGCTGGCAATGCTGCCCACAGCAGTCGGTTCGTTATCCAACTCTATTTGTAGCTGGTCCGCAATGGGTTCATTTTTGAACTCCACCGAGTACGAGCCGTGGCCGACACAGATTTCGCTATTTGGTGGTGGTAAACCCGGTGATGACCGGGTTGGGAAGTCACCACCTGTTTGTTTGGCATCCACCGAGTGCGGATGCTTGCGTCCGTTAGCATAGGAGACGATTTTAGGGGTATGGCACTCCAGTACGGATTTCGTAACTTTCTTGGGCTGATTTGTGGCCCTTAGCTTATAGTTTCCTCGCGATTGAATCTCTCGGTGCGTTTCCTTTTGGGTTCTTATTTCCATAGAAAAACTAACATAGAAGCACAATCTGCTGCGTCGACAACTTTTCACTCCGATTTTGTCAGCTGTTCGCTGTCATTTTGGCTCTTTGAGGTTTTTTTTTAATCTCTGAGTTATTTTTTTAACTATGTCCGTCTCCCTCTAACCACCGTGTTTTCCTACGTCGACAGTAATTTTGAGTAACAGATTTTGTTGTCTCTATGAAGAATCTACTTGTCACAATGGAGTGAACATCACTCAAAAAAGAGTGGCGTTTCAAAGTGTGCTTCTATGTTAGTTCTTCTATGATATTTCCCCTGCATTGTCGAATTAGACGTCAAAATAATGAGCTGCTCATATTTTCGTAAGGGCATCAGCTGCTCATTCAATCCACTCACGACCCACACCGCTATCGATATGTCAACTATCGATGGGCCAATTGTCTATTTATTTAGCGCGTCTCAGAATAACTAACTCAGAAACTAAATTCAGCCGCGGAAAGTATACGTCACTGTTTTTTTATATAGAGTTCGTCATAAAAATGTATAGTCCGCACTTCTCAGAACAGGCCTTATGGAAGAGTTTTTTTTGAATCTGTAAAAGCTTGTTTAACAAATTGCAGGTAGGTTAGGTTGCGATGGTAGAAGCGGTGAAGCTTCTTCACTTAGGCCACAAAAAGGGCCGTTGTGATCAAGGCTGCAAACCGGGGCGGCACCGAATCCCTGAGAACTGGTTCGGTTTGGGTTTTTTGGGGTTCGCGAATTACTAACGAGAAGGCCAAGCTAACTTCGTCTGTGCCGAAGTTTTTATACCCTTGCAAATGCTGTTTTAGAAATGACAGAGTTTAAGAACGCTGACAAAAAAATCAAAAATTTTTGTAACTAAAACCCATTTTCCGACAGATAAACATCTGATTTCGACCAAATTTCGCGAATCTTTT
>JBAMBO010002433.1:0-50795 GCA_037044535.1 Lordiphosa magnipectinata
CAAGCCCTTATACCCGAATAGAGACGACTGAAAGCTAGAAACTTCCCAACTGCACTGTCTGTTGGAAGCTCTGAAGAACTTTTATTTTGTCCAACTGGCAGAAGAAGTCCTAACGGGGCACAGGTCATATACGATATATAAGAAAACTCACCATGGTAAAAACCATTTCTTGAAGTTGTGGATAGTCTGTCAAATCTGCCCCTGGCTTCTTTTTAATGACTACTCAAGATGGCTTAGGAAGCTTTAGGCCTTTGGCATTTGTTTACCACAAAAATGTGTCAGTTAATCTCACTGACTTCACCAGAAAAGAAACCTTTTTTTTTTTTTAGTATTTTTATTAAATATTCACAACTAAACTGAGTCATGTGTCCCAATAAATGACGCATATTCAAATTATGTTAACCAGCTAAATTTCACTTGAAAACTCGAGCAAGAAAATAAAAGTCGCTGCGACCAGTTTGACCGGTGGCAAACTGTGTCTGTCTCACAGTCGATATAATTGTACAGATTTCAAGGCCAAGTCAACGGAGATAACATCTATTATAGTACAAAGAGAACATTTGTAAGTAATTTTTGTAGACACTTGGAACATTAAGATGACAATTAAATGATTACAAATTGAACGTTTAATGCAATTAAAGCGACACAAACACACACAGACAGATACAGACACAGACACATCGTTTTAAGCATTGACGCAATTTTACAAATTGAAATTCTAGAGACGCAAAAATTTCTTTAGGAAAATCAATTTGCATAGACAGCATAATAATAACAATAATAATAAGTGGAAGTCGTCGTCGGCGCTTTTTGTATGCAAAAGGCGTTGCTGAGACGCCAGCAAAAATTTGCACAATAAATTATATTTACTTGCATACGCATGTGTATGTGTTTGCGTGTGTTTTGTGTGTGTGTGTCTTCACAATTACATAATCTTCAACTCTGTTGTGGCTTTTGTTGCTGTCCCCAAAAAAAAAAAAAACGAAAGACTTAAGCGCGCAACTTGCCGTAAATGGCAAACAGTCAACGGGCCAACCAACAACCACAAAAATGAAGTTTCGTCGTGGCTTTTCATAGTTGAGGTTGCTGGCGGCTGCTGCCTGATGATGGTACCAAGCACCGTCAGTCGGCTCAGAAAATTTTGTGATTTTTCTTTTTACACAAATAACTTACAGTACCCTCCCTTGACACCCCTCCCTTGACACTCACTTCCCAGCAAGCATTTTATGAAATTTTTTGATCACACGCGAGCTTTTTTCGAGTCCTCAGTCTGATTAAAATAGACATAAATGCGCTCGTTTTCTGATCATAAATGATACTTTTGTCGGAAGAAAATGGTACCCTAGCCGACTCTTCATGAAGTTAAAAACGAAACTGTTTTTCTGATCAGTTTCGACTCATTTTCGAGTCATTTGAGAGTCGTTTTATAATGAATCACATTTTGAGCAAATACATGAGTCATTTTCCAGTCTTCCTTAAATCGCACATGAAAGTAATCTCTTTTTAATCATCAAATGGGCTCGAAAAAGACTCACCAAGGTGAGGGAATCACATAATTATCTTCCAAATGCTAGAAGGGTTAGAGATGGGAAAATTTTTTGTCCGCCAATTTAGAAATATGTTTTAAAAGACTAAAATAATAACAAAAATTTTATTCTAATTTTTTCTTGCAATTCGAGGAGGCCTCCTCCTCAAGTCAATTTTCCAAATATTGGAAGATGATATGCGTCTTGCTATCGTTTTAATGGGGGTCGAGCATGCCGTGAACAAGGCTGATCTGTTTGAGATGTCGGGCATACCGGACTACCACTTGTAGGATTATTTGAAAGTCTGCCGTTCGGGCAACTGCAATCGTTTGGAGAAGTTTGTACAAGAAATTGGCTCATCGGCCTACAGTGTGGGTCAGCTGAAGCAGTTTGTGGAGTACATAGTGCTTCATGCGGCCCTAATGAATGGGTAGGTAGTGTAGTAGCACTTTTGATGCTTGATTCAAAGTTGGTAAAATATGCATTTCTTTGTAGGAATGCTGCTATCTTATCCAGGACGGTGGTTCGGAGTATCTGCAAATCATGGATTTGGGCTGTGCCAGCATTTTGGCTCTCAAGTGAAACGCAATGCTAAAGATTGGAAAATATATTTTTAGTTTTCATACAAAATTATGGTTTTATTTGCCGTAAATTCAAAATCCTCCACACCGCTGGAGCTGGCAATGCTGCCCACAGCAGTCGGTTCGTTATCCAACTCTATTTTTAGCTGTTCCGCATTGGGTTCATTTTTGAACTCCACCGAGAAGGAGCCGTGGCCGACACAGATTTCGCTATTTGGTGGTGGTAAACTTGATGACCGGGTTGGAATGTCACCACCTGTTTGTTTGGCATCCACCGAGTGCGGACGCTTGCGTCCGTTGGCATAGGAGACAATTTTAGGTGTATGGCACTCCAGTGCGAATTTCGTAACTTTCTTGGACTGATTTGTGAACCTTAGCTTATAGTTTCCTCGCGATTGAATCTCTCGGTGCGTTTCCTTTTGGGTTTATATTTCCATAGAAAAACTAACATAGAAGCACAATCTGCTGCCTCGACAACTTTTCACTCAGATTTTGTCAGCTGTTCGCTGTCATTTTGGCTCTTTGAGGTTTTTTTTGACTCTCTGAGTTATTTTTTTAACTATGTCCGTCTCCCTCTAACCACCGTGTTTTCCTACGTCGACAGTAATTTTGAGTAACAGATTTTGTTGTCTCTATGAAGAATCTACTTGTCACAATGGAGTGAACATCACTCAAAAAAAAGAGGCGTTTCAAAGTGTGCTTCTATGTTAGTTCTTCTATAATATTTCCCCTGCATTGTCGATTTTGACGTCAAAATAATGAGCTGCTCATATTTCCGTAAGGGCATCAGCTGTTTATTCAATCCACTCATGATCCACAACGCTATCGATACGTCAACTATCGATGGGCCAATTGTCTATTTATTTAACGCGTCTCAGAATACAGAAACTAAATTTCCGCCACTGTTTTTTTTATATGGAGTGCGTCATAAAAATTTACATTCCGCGCTTCTCAGAACAGGCCTTAAGGAAGACTTTTTTTGAATCTGTAAAAGCATGTTTAGCAAATTGCCGGTAGGTTAGGTTGCGATGGTAGAAGCGGTGAAGCTTCTTCACTTGGGCCAAAAAAGGCCCGTTGTGATCAAGGCTGCAAACCGGTGCGGCACCGAACCCCTGAGAACAGGTTCGGTTTGGGTTTTTTGGGGTTCGCGAATTACTAACGAGAAGGCTAAGCTAACTTCGTCTGTGCCGAAGTTTTTATACCCTTGCAAATGCTGGTTTTAAAATGTCAGAGTTAAAGAACGCTTACAAAAAACTCAAACATTTTTCTGACTATACCCATTTTTCGACAGATAAACATCTGTTTTCGACAAAATTTCGGGAATCTTTTTAAAAACGAATCAAATTTACAATCGCCGAGAAAGATAAAATTCAAAACAAAAAAGTTTTTCTCACTAATAGCCCATTTCCACTGGCTCCAATTCTTATCATTTTCATTTCTAAAAATGATGCTGTTTCCATTGACAAATCTTAATCATTTTGATATTCGCAATGCCACGTTGACAAAAACAGCTGAATGGTTTGATTTAAACAACAGGCGCCACTTTCAAACTCATGGGGAGTTTTTTCAATATTTACCCAAAAAAAGATATACCCGGCAGGAAAGCAATTACCCTGGGCGAACGCATTGTTCTCGTCCTGAACTATCAGCAGAAAGCTAAATACACAACTTTTTTTGACTAATTTATATTTTAAACAAAACTGCGCCTACTTTTTAAATTTAAATCAACAGATTATTGGTGATGACACTTTCTATTTCCAGCGAGTAACGAGTAGTACCAGAGAGTAGCGAGTACTTTTTTAAAAAATACCAAATTCCTTCGTGGCGAATGCCATCATTTTTGAGAAATGAAAGAAATACAGGGCAAAATGCAACAACAATTTGTATGGAAGAAATGATATCATTTTCTTCATTTCTTGTCATTTCAAGAAATGAAGCTTCATTTCTTTGGTGGAAATAGGCTATTAGACTCATTTTTCGAACGATCGGTCCTATGGCAGCCTTAAGAAATAGTCATCCGATTTCGACCAAATTTTGCGAATATATTTGAAAGCAAATAGAATTAGTAATCAGTGAGTTTAAGGACGCTAACATTAAAAACAAACAAAATTTCTTACTAAGACTCATTTTCGACCGATCGGTCCTATGGCAACCATAAGATATAGTCACCCGATGTCGATCAACTTTTTCAAATTAGTTTGAAAGCGTTTAATATTAAGAATCACCGACATTAAGAACGATTTACTTGAAAACAAACGAGTTTTTTTCACTAAGACCCATTTTCCGACCGATCGGTCCTATGGCAGCTATAAGATATAGTCATCCGATTTTGACCAAAGTTTGCAAATCTGTTTGAAAGCATTTAATAATAATTACGGCCGAGTTTTAGGATGCTAACATTAAAAACAAAAATGTTTTTTTTACTAAGACCCATTTTTCTACCGATGGTTCCTATGACAGCTATAAGATATAGTCATCCGATTTCGACCAATGTTTGCAAATCTGTTTGAAAGCATATAATATTATTAATGACCGAGTTTAATCACGCTAACATTGGAAACACAAAAGTTTTTCTCAGTAAGACCCATTTTCCGACCGATGGTTCCTATGACAGCTATAAGATAGAGTTATCCGATTTTGACCAAAGTTTGCAAATCTGTTTGAAAGCATTTAATATTAATAATGGCAAAGTTTAAGAACGCTAACATTGAAAACACAAAAGTTTTTCACACTAAAACCCATTTTTCGACCAATGGTTCCTATGGCAGCTGTAAGATATAGAAATCCGATTTTGACCAAAGTTTGCAAATCTGTTTGAAAGCATTTAATATTAATAATGACCGAGTTTTAGGACGCTAACATTGAAAACAAAAAAGTTTTTCTCACTAAAACCCATTTTTCGACCTATGGTTCCTATGGCAGCTGTAAGATATAGTGATCCGATCCGATCGGTTCCGACATATTAGCAGCGTGCAGTAAAAAGAAGACTCTGTGCGACATTTCAGCTCGATAGCTTTAAAACTGAGAGACTAGTTTGCGTAGAAACAGACGGAAGGACGGACAAAGCTCAGTGAACTCAGCTCGTCCCTCTGAACTAGAATATATATAGTTTATAGGGTCGGAAATTAATATTTCTATGCGTTGCAAGCTTCTGGGCAAAATTATAATACCCTTTGCAAGGGTATAATGTGGTTCGGTTCACCAATTTAATAAATTTATTCAACGATACATCCAAGGAAATATTGGAAATCTCTGGAGATTTTACTAGAAACGTTTGCATTTCTAACTAAGCGTGAATGATTTTTCATGTAAAGTGACAAGATAAATAATGATGATGATGATAGATTATACGGAAAGAAACCATTTGACCATATGATGAATCAACTTGACTTTGAACGGACAGTATAGATCACAATTTCTAAAAATTGATTTATATTACGCTTGGTTTTGCACGACGCGCAAACGTTCTAAACGTTCTATCTAAGTGCCCCGACAAACATTTTCTTACTATGAGTTCAGTACCAGTATTGGCTGCAGTATTCTTAGACCCAAGATTTCATATTTTGCTTACAAAAAACAATTGCAAAGCAACTGATTCAACGTCTGATTGTGAAGAAGAAATGCTTATGAAAGCAATAAACAAATAATAAATATAAAAGCTGTGATTGATGTTATAGATTTCTTTGGAAATTGTCAAAGAGCACTTACATAATGTAATTACATACATCGACAAATGTTTTAAAATTTTGGAAAGGTCATAAAAACGAAGACTTAAAAAATATTGCCTTTACTAAACTAGCTGTTCCAGCAACTCAGGTATCAGTTGAACGAACATTTTCAACACTTGAGATTGTTATTTCTGATTTAAGAGCTAGTATAGATGAACAGCTCCTGGAAGATATAATGCTTAAACTAAGCAGTTCCTAAAAATTGTTGATGTCAGCCAATGGATTTGATAATTACAATAACTTAAGTACTGAATATTATGATTAAGTATATGAATAGAGAGGTTTATCAATTTCAATATCAACGTAGAATTAATAAATCGAATGTCAAAATATTCTTTTTTGTTCAAGCGAACTAAGGTTCGAACCAAAACCTTATGACCGAACCTTCTACAGAATTTTAGAGGTTTGCAGCCTTGTTTGTGATAACATATTCAGATAGATAGCCACCTTTACAATGCTTAAATAGACAACCAAAGAGTGAGCCAGAGCATCAGCAAACTTTTCTGATCTGATTTGGTTTGGATTCTGGTTCATTGTGCCTTCCCTTTCTTTAAATTCTCATTCAAAAAAATTAGTTTCTCAGCTTGAGACGATCAATTGATTAATCAAAACAGTTAACAGCGATTAAATATCAGCTAGCTTAATTGGATATGGTAAAATACACTAAATAAGAGCCAGCAATTTGGTAGTTGCTTTCCCGCATTAGCCAGCTCCAGCCAAGCGTTATTCAATAACAATTCATATGCAATTGTATAAGTTGGCGTGCTGGCTTCCTTGAGAAATTTCACCCATGTAACCAAATGGGCCATTATTCACATTATAAACCGCATGAAACTATGGACAGACATTTGATGACTGGGCAAGGCGCATAATTCAAATTTAATGTGCAAAAGCATTTGCACTGGCAAATTATGCCTAATCATCAATATTCAATTAGCGTCCAATGGAAAGCTTCAATCCAATCCAAACCAATCACATCGAATCATATATAGTATAGTATATACTATGATTGATATGATGGAAATTTAAGTATTGGCACTCGCCAGAAGATGAGTTTGAGGGGTTATTCAACTTGCAGCGTGTTGGCTTATGTAAAGGCAGCGCCACAAGCTGAAAAAATTCAATCAAGCGAAATTCCCATAATTTGACGCTTAAGTGGACACCAAAATGGTGGAGTTGGGAGTTGGGGCCCAACTTGCGACATAATCACAGCAGCAGCAGCACCAGCAGCAGCCGGAGTAGTAGCAAACAATTGCGAATCAAATGCCAGACAAAGTGAAAGCAGCAAACGGAACAAAAGCCAACAACTACAAACCAATTCAAACCAAACCAAACATGTTGCAAGAGCCACACAGTAAGCCACTCAAGCGAGGCTGCCAGTGGATGGTGTAGGATGGGTGGGTGGTTTGGCGGGCTTGGGTGCGGGTGCGGCTACCAAAATGCCAGAGATCATCAGTGGCAGCAGCTGGTTATAGAGTTGGCAGCGTAGTTATTTTTTTTGTGGGAAACTGAAGATGGAATTTAATTTCAAGTCATGAAAATTAATTTCAATTTCAATCTCCGTTTTAACTTTGACTTAAAGTTTTTCTTTTACTTTTCTGATTTCTTAAAACTCATCTAGACAGGTTCTCATATGAGATTGACCATCTGTCTGAAAGACTCTAAAGACTTTGGAATTATTTGAAAATAACCGCCAAATATGTACAAATATATTGATAAGTATTTTAGCGTTAAGTATTTTAGGACAGAGAGGATGGTCACACTGTATATAGAAGGATCGAAAAGAGGAGTATTATACAAAACAAGACGAGAAGAAGAGACGAAGAGGAGACATTGTAGACTGAACAAACCCGTATTGCTAATATGTATATAGTAACCGTATGTAAATAGAAACCCGTGTAAATAGTGTGTGAATAAAAGCCCGAAAGCCCGACAAAAACACCCATTTACAACTCATATGAGTTATTTCACACGGTTCGGAACAAATATGTACAAATATGTACAAATATAATGATAAGTATTTTAGCGTTAAGGTATTTTAGGACAGAGAGGATGGTCACACTGTATATTGGAGGATCGAGAAGAGGAGTATTAGACAAAACAAGACGAGACATTGTAGACTGAACAAACCCGTATTGCTAATATGTGTATAGTAACCGTATGTAAATAGAATAAAAGCCCGAAAGCCCGAAAGCCCGACAAAAACACCCATTTACAACTCATATGAGTTATTACACACTGTTCGGTTCTTAAATCTATTGAAACCTACTAAACCAGAACCGAATCGACAAACTTTATTCAATCGTGTCTTGAAAAACATAAAAAAATTTCTGAAAAATTTCACAAAAATTGTTCAGTCTTGCCAGAAGATATAACAGTGATATTATCCAAGAGGCTTATAGACTCGGTTCCTTGCGGCGCTTTGCGTACTACTCCTACAGAAGCCCTTAACATTATGGTGCATCTAATACCCCTAGATCTAGGAGACAGACGAATAGCTGGGAATACTGCTATGAGCAGTGACCATCACTAGAATCTACATACTTTATAACACTAAACAAACACTGTACAACACTTAGAAATAAGGAGGGAAAACGAGTTGGGGTCAGTAAAAAGGTCGACCGAATAAAGTTAACCGAAGCAGATGGTGTGTCTAATAAATTATGGCGTACTACAAAACTAAATACGGTGCTAAATAGTTCTATTACAAATTTCGTTATTTTGCTATTGTTTCGACGATATCATAAAAAATGCCTTTCAAAGTATGCAAATTTTATTTCCTTTACAATTTATACTTTTGAACGAACATTCATTCGGATTTTTGGAGCAGCTACGAACACACAAAATAACTTGGTTAGGGCAAATATCACAGAAATATTTTCCTGAATTTATAGTAAATATTTATGAATTTCACATACTTTAAAGGGCATTTATTATGATATTTTTTCTTGCATATAAACAGGCTAACTGACTACTGAGATTGTCAAGGCAGACGTTTGAGCAGCAGTCAAAAAATTAAAAACTGTTGTACTTTAAAAACGAGATACTTGTGGTTGTCATAGATTGGAGACAACAAGATTGTTAAATCAGTTTTTTTTTTTTTAAAGAAAAGGTCGGAAAATATATACAAATTTATGGACTATTTCAGAAACAATCCCGCATTTTCTTAAACCAAGTTAAAAGGGATTGAGTTGAATACGAAATATTTGATTTTCAAGTACTGATCCTTACTGAAATAAGTCTTTTCTTTTTTCAAGAAGGAGACAAATTCTAGGACTGTTTCACAACTTTATTACCTGTTACAAGTACAATTAAATGAGTAAAAATGTTTATTTTATAATGATCGCTCTTGAAATGAAACTTTTTCGTTTTGGAATTAGAAAAAAATTAAATTAAATTCGTTGTTATTGGGGGTGTTCTGGAAATCTCTAGAGATTTTGGCCTCGGTTGGTTTGCAAAACACTCGAAAAATCCGTCGGTGTAACAGAACTATAAGAGATTTAATTTTCTTATTTGAAAATCTAGTTATAACAGAAGCTGTTCCAATTGAAGTACCATCTCTAAAAACAGAGCTGCATCTCTCACTCATGAAGTATAACTTTGCCAGCCCTTAGTCAGCTGGCTGTCACATAGAGGGAATCACAATCTGTAGATGGCGCCACCTCCTGAGGTGGTTGCTTTTGGCAAATATGAAATATTGGTAATCTCTTGAATTGAGATTACTAGATCAATTTAAAAGATACCGTTTGAATGAAATCTTTACTACTTGGAACAGAATGTTATAATTCGCTTAACGTGAGCCACTTGATCTAGTTACAGTTTTAATTCGATTTGCAACGATGTACTCGTACTTACATACATATTTCCGGACTGTTTCATTTCAAGAGCGATCATTCTAAAATAAACATTTTTACTCATTTAATTGTACTTGTAACAGGTAATAAAGTTGTGGAACAATCCTAGAATTTGTTTCGTTCTTGAAAAAAGAAAAGACTTATTTCAGTAAGGATCAGTACTTGAAAATGTATAACGTCGTGTTTCTTTTTATTTTATTACCACATTTTGTATGCTTGTAAAAATGTTCATTCATTTAATCAGGGTATTAACGCAAGCTCGATTAATGTGTATATCTAAAGTCAAACTACATACACAGGGATAGATGAAAGCTTTCGACCCATCCAAGAACCTATCCAGAAAAATAATGTTGTTTACATTTCCAAAATTTATTTTGCTTGTCCAAAATGTTTGGGTGGTGAATTTTGCTAAATCATCTAACAAAACACGAGAGATTTGAAACCAACCGAAAGAGATTTCTGTGACACCGAGAATTAGTTTTGGGTTGGAATTTGGTTGAAGAATTTGGAAGAGATTTCCGTGATACGGCCGATTATGGGAGTTTCATTATTATTTTTATTGTTTCTAAACTGTACACTGTACTGTAGGAGTATAGCTAACTAAATGGAGAATGCAAACAAAGTGGGCGTTCACAACTCAGGGATTAAGAAAATCGGTATCAAAAGTTGATTCTTGTATCAACTGACATCAAGCATTCTTAATCCAAGTATGAAGTTATTTATATTTTCTCTGTAAGTTTAGCTCTTCTATATTATCTGTAATTAGAACTAAAAGCTGGAGTTTAAGACTATGTCAAACTAGAGATGGACAAGATTAGGATATTTTATGAAGCGAAGCTCTTTTACGAAGGTTTTTGCGACAGATTATTTTGGGTACGCCCTTGTCTTTGCAAAGTCAGACGCTTTTGCCATTTGTTGTATCGAGTTTCGGGTATGTAGTGAGTATCTAGTAACGAGTACTGAGTATGGAGAACTGAGAATGGAGTCCTGAGTATTTGGTACTGAGTATTTGGTACTGAGTATTTGGTACTGAGTATTTGGTACTGAGTATTTGGTACTGAGTATTTGGTACTGAGTATCAAATAGTGATTATTGAGAATTGAGTATCGAATGCTGAGTATTGAATTCTGAGTATCAAACTTCGCTCGTACCGGGCCTTCCAAGACACCCTCGAAAAAAGCACAAATCTAAATACGATGCTAAATAGTTCTTTGGAAGGAAATTCGCATGTCTCTAATCCATGTAGCTAAGCCTTAACTTTTCATTTTGATTTGCGTATTCGTGCTGGGTCGTGATTAAGCAATTCCCAATAGTGCTTGTGTGGGAAAATACGGTTAAATTCTTTCCCCTTAAATGTTCCTCTATTATTTCAAATGTTTTAAGATTTTTCAGCTTTGTTTTTTTTCCATTTGAGTGCCTGTCACAAGTTTGCCTACGCGCGTGCAGTTAACCACAAGCTGAAACAACATTTCACATGAAATCAGGCAACTGATTTTACATTTTTTTTTTTTTTCGCCCCCCTCCCTCTCCTAATTTTAGTAAGTTCCAACATTTTCCGGTAATTATCAGTAATTTGGCTTAATAATCGAATGTGTTTTTTTTTGGTTGGGCTCTAATCTCAAAATTGTGGCGTGTGCAACGAACGTAGCGAGGCAATTACCTAACCAAAAACCAGGTACCGGCTGATACGGTGGCCTGACTGAGGTTTAGTCAGGCCTAACGATTGAGACTTTGGAACTTACCTTGTTCACCTGCTGCAAAGTCTCCAGCATGAGCTCTTTCTCCAATACTGAATCCAAGGCCTGAACCTGATCACATGAGGCCTTGGCCTGCAGATATGAGGAGGCCAAAATGAAGGCTCCCAGTATGAAGGAGGAAACTATGATGGTAAAAGCGGTGATTTTGGCGATTTTCACCGAATTAGCCTGTCGCTTGTAGGCCTGCAAAAGAAGATAGAAAACGAAATTAGTTTTTTTTTTTTGGTTGAAAATGATCAAGTTAAATAATAATAAACTACGTGCTGTTACCAAATGACCTTAAAGTGGGTTAAAGTAAAAGCTGAGGTGACCTTAGACTATCACTTTGACCTTTGGAGCTCACGTTTCGTCGGCAAGAAGAACAGCTGACTCAACTTTAAAACAAAACTGACGATTCTGAACAGATGTATAAATCTTTCTAACCTTTCTACATGATGTACATTTGCACTGGGAATGAAAAATGGCTTAGATCATCAGTTGGTCAAAATATTTGTCCAATTTGAAGTATGATTCATTTTTTAAGTTAAGTGCAAAAATTGGCAAGTTTATGTTAAAAAAAATTATTATAAAGCTTTTAACGTTGCATAAATACATACAAAAATTAAGGAAATGAAAACAGCCCATCAAAAATCCCAAAAAGAGAAAACGAAGTTTGGGTGTGGGTGCAGTCAGCTATATCTCTATATACATATGTATGCATGTATGCATGTGTGTGTGTGCTTAGCGAAATGTGCAATAGTTTTACACCTTTTGTGCTGCGTGCATTGCAATTGCGAAAGTGAGTCGACTTGATGATGATGATGATGAAGTGAAGTGAAGTGGAAGTGAATGTTCAAAAATCACAAAAAAAAATACAACTCTTAATGAGTTTTTGTTGTTGTTTTGTAGTGCAAGAGTGAGAGACAAAAGACTTGAGCGACAAACCTGATGATTAAAGTTAAAAAATCCCAGCTGTGGTGGTGAATTGGGTTTGTTGTTGGGGAGAAAATGTTCATTATTTGTCAATCACGGGTTCGGTTTATGGCAAGAAAAACAATTTTTGTGGTTTTTTTGTTTTTTTTTTGTGGGATGACACACACACACACACATAGAGACACACACAGAGAAGACAAACAAAAGAGATTAATGAGGTTGCCTGCATAATATGCACCTAACATTACTTATATGGTACAGTGTGTGGGGGGGGGGAAAGTACAGTGATGTGGTAGGTGTGAATCTCTATGGGGTACACATTTGTTTCAGCTGTCAGCTGAGATTTTTGGGAGATATGGCCTTAAATGGTTAAGTCTTTTGGAAAGTGTTAAAAGTAAACATTGAATCTACTGAAACTAAAATTACGAAAATGAAGCAACCTAAACTTATTTCAAAAACTATTTCATTACCACTACTCGAGGGCCTGAAAACACTACTCCAGAGCTGCCCAAGCAACCTGCACTGACGGTACAATAGTTTTTGTTAAGCACTTAGACATAAGCTGTGCGTACCCAAACGATTTCGTCGTTGTCGCTTCTTCTCCTTCTTTTTCTCCTATATGCCAAAGTTTTAATACCCTTGTAAATGCTGGTTTTGAAATATAAGAGTTTAAGAACAATAACACTAAAATAAATGGATACGAGATAAAATCCCTATTATATGCCGATGACATTGTGGTGTTTGCAGAGTCGCCAATAAAATGCAAAATATGATAAATGCTCTGCAAGAATATTTGAAGACCGGGGGCCTCAAAATAAATACCACAAAGTCAAAGATTATAGTCTTCAAAAAACACTGGAGAAGACTTGCTCTAGAAGAGAAATGTTACTTGGGAGAGGCCGAGCTTGAAGTGGTGAAAACCTATAAATACCTGGGAGTGTGGATCTACCATTATGCGCAATTTAAATACCATTTGCAAGAAAAACTGAAAGACGCGAAGGTGGCGATAAACTGCACCTGGAAATCTCTCCTGAGCAGGAAAGATGTACCAACGAGCACCAAATACAAACTTTTCGGAGCAGCTGTGAGGTCCATTAAGTGCTACGCCGCACAATTCTGGGGGAGAAGCTGCTCAGATACTTTCTGAAAAAGCTATTCCGACTGCCCAGAAACACTCCAAACAGAATGCTGTATCTGGAAACGGATTTGTCACCTCTCCACATATTGACCGCAGAAATGCACTTCTCCTATATGCAGAAGGTTTTTCGCATGCCCGAAAATAGACTGCCTAAAATTTTGGCTCAGTTTCTGCTAAACGGACGTCAGCAGTTCTTTCGGGAATGGGAACTTCTATCAGCCAATCATTGCGAAAGACTTAACCTCGAAGAAAATTCAGAGTTGGAATCATGGGCTACAGAAATTCTTAAAATGATGGATGCTTCATATAGATCATCTATTATTTTGAAAGTAAGAGCGCTTAAATTCAAAAAACAAACAATTTTTCTCACATAGACTAATTTTTCGACCAATCGACCAAAGATATAGTCATCCGATTTCGACAAAGTTTTGCAAATCTGTCAAAAAGCAATTAATAAGAATAATGGCAGAGTTTAGGAACGCTAACATTGCAAACAAAATAGATTTTTTAACTAAGACTGATTTTTACTAAGGCAGCTATGAGATATAGTCATCGGATCCGGACGATACCGACATATTAGCAGCGTGCGGTTAAAAGAAGATTGTGAACAATTATCTTGATAGAAACGAACGGACGGACGAACAAAGATTAATCGAGTCAACAAGTCGCACAGTGGGAGATTTGGTACATTTAGGTGGAACTAATTCCAATTTAAAATAGCGCCAGTTTTTTTTTCAATTAATGGCCAATACATCCCTGAGTCTAACGGTACTTAAATCTTTTATGTGCTATCGATATTCGATCAGCTATGAGCTTTCAAACATGGCGTATGTAAAAGAACGTGCATTGAAATGCTTTTGAGCCTATTAGGAAGCAGCAGAAAAGCCTCAAAAAAACATAAAACATTAAAGCTGATATAATTTTTGTTTTTAATTAAAGTTAAAAGGTATGTATGCGTTTAAAAAAGTATTTGTGAGTTCATTGAGCATTTGTTTTAGTTGAATAAAGTGATGTATTTGCGAGTGCATCGATTTATGGAAAACATTTCACTTTTTAATGTTTCGTGGCTTAGAACTTGTGACTGCAGCCTGCTTCAGCTGTGATTTTTGTTTTAATTAATGTGTACGTCAATAGTGATACTAAAAAAACAAACATTAGCTGCCTTTTACTGCCTAAACTTGTAAAAAAAAATTATCAAAAAATCAATTTTTCCATATATTTTTTATCTTTGTGCTCAAACTAGTAAACCGATTCGAAAACAATGGTTTACGCAATGATGGGAAAATTAATAACCTTTCCATTGGTATCTTGCTTGACTTAATCTGAAGTTCCTGAATTGAAATATGGCTTAAACAACAAAAGTTTTTATACCGAAAAAATTAAAAAAAAAAAGATGTTTTAAAACATATTATATTTCTTTTTGTTTTATTATAAGTCGAAAATTTCATACCAGTGATTTCTTTCTTTTAAATCTATAATTTGAATTAATTCCACCTAAATATACGAAATCTCCCTCTGTGCGTCGCCCTTTATCTTGATTCGACCCTCTTAATGGCAAAAAGATTCGGCCAAATTCTTTAATCGTTTCTTAGAAATCACACATCATAGAAAACGAGAACAGGCCTGATATAGTTTATGGGATGGGAAATTAAAATATTTCTATGCGTTGCAAACTTCTAGGCTAAATTATAAAAACCTTTTCAAGGGTATAAAGACGTTTCTTATGCTGAGCAGACACCAATTAATATAAATAAAATCATTTGTCAAGCAACAACAACCACAATAATCGAGGGAAATCGCAGGCTAGGGACTGAACTGCAATTCTGTAAAAAAAAACGAGATCACTATGTATTAAAGCTTGATTTTTATATATACAAGTGCTTTTACCCATATTCGCGGGTCTTGAAATACTCATCTCAAATTCTTTTTATTCCCTTTATCCATTAAAAACAGGCAGTAAGAACATTTTTTCGAGCCTATAGGGTATTTAAATTTTTTTGAAATTTTGAAAATTTAAATAAGATTGGCGTGTGAGTGAATGCTAAGAACGAATTTGTATTATTCGTAAAGCTGTATAGAATTATCGAACCTTGGTTCACAACTAATGGAATCGTTATCCCAATACAATACAGATATGATAAACATTGAATACAATTTGATATGACAATTTATTATCAATGGGTAATAAGTATTGACCTCAAGGGCCTTAAAGGGCGGAATGGCCTTAATCATAGATTTTGCTACGGAAAATTATGTTATATGATCATTTTTTTGACATTATTTTTAAGATCGTTTCTCCATTTATATCGAATGCAGCTTTATTTAATTGTTGAATGCTTAATTTAATAGTTAAAGAAATGTTCTCTGCTGCGGACATACCATTTTGGATAGCTGACTACGCTCTTGGTTGTCCTTTTTAAACGTATTCAAAAACTTCTGTGTGATGCTTTGTTTTCTGATGTTCTCGAACTCATCAATCGAACTCAAAAAATATTTCTGATACGCGTCTTTACTGAATGATGATCGAAATTATTGACAAAAATATTTACTTTCTAAGGTAATTTTTGAAAATTTTTCCATAAATAGTTGGTCCGATTTGGGTTCAGATTTGGATGTTCGGTTAATTATATGGTTGGATTCAGGATCCAAGTTAAGAGACCCAAAAACCTTAACCGAACCGGTTCTAAGGAATTCATTTCTTTACCGGCTTGCAGCCTTGTTAGCAAATTAATAAAACTACTCAAAATGCAGGGCATAGGTAAATGAAGCTGTAACTAAAGTGAGAGTCGCATCCAAAGAGTCATCTACATTAATTATCTCGAAAGGGAAAAATTATTTAAATTAAAATATCATTCAGACAGAATGTTCCAGTTCACAATGGGATTCAAAATGAATTGAAGCTCAATTTGCTTCATCAACCTAACGGATTTCTCAAACTTGAACAAATTTCATCGCTTTGAAGTGAGTTTGCAAGAAAACCAATGCATGCATTACCGGCGCCAACTTGGCGCACAAGCAGATGGTGTAAACCCTTGCTGGTAAAGGATGTTTTTACTGTTGTTGTTGTTGTTGGACTGCTCTCAAACTCAAATATCGGGCCCTCCGCTGCTCTAAATCATTGTTGAATATAGTGAATAGAACATTTTTCCGACATTCTTGAGTATTTTTTTAAGCCAAAGGGCGAATTTGTGAAAAAAAAGAGTTTGGCAAAAAATTTTCCGAAATTTTAAGCATCTATTAAGAAGGTTTTTGTGTAGTCTTTACAAACCATAGGGCTTTCCTTAAGTGTTCTTCTCAGTCTTTCAAATCAAAACCAAGTCACATTCATTAGCCATTTAACTGACAACCAGTTATTACGTAGTAATTTTTCCAAAAACTGGTTTCAAAGCAAATGACAACAGAATAAACATTGATATAATTCATTAAAATACATCCGCAGGGTATTAAATTGAATAGTCATTCAATTGTCAGCTCAATCTGCCCCTTCACCTTCAAGTGGGCCAACAACCACCACTTTAATCAAGTAGGAGGAGGAGGGCTTGCTGGTTAGATAACTTTTCGCTTTCACTGTACCTCGACCCGAGAGCGGCACTTTACACAAATCATTTCTGGTTGAAGCGGATGCTGACGTTGAATGTCAAATGCAAAAAAATGCAAAATGCAAAATGCATTTTATGCAAATTTTCTACCCACAAAACAATAGTTGATTAAAGCAGGGCGCAATCATTTTCCAAGCGCAAAAACAAGTTTTAGGTATGAAGTCGTGACTTTTGCATTAGATCTCTCTGTTCCGAAATGAGTACAAATCTGTTCACACCTTTTGCGATTCATATTTGTGAAAATGTCAGTGAGGCAAATTAACCAAACTGATCACGTTGCATCCAAATTGGTTATGCATGCCGAGGAGACCCAGGCAGCTGAATACAAAGGCCCCCATAGATCACACCACCACCACCAGTGCCCAGGCGGATGTGCCAGCCTCAAAAGAAAAGGGTGACCCTGGCATTTTCCCCCCACCCCACTTAAATGTCAATTTATCTCTTGGTTTGGTTATTATAGTAGGTAGGTACGTGTACTCACCGGTGGAGGTTCGCTGGCCGTACTGTATACCTCACTAGCCGCATACTCGGGCTTCATTTGTACGGTAGCCATGGAGACGTTATCCTTCTCGGTCATCTAAATCACTACAAGGAGGAGGGGGGAAAGGGGGGGAAACTTTAGTCAGCAAACACCCGTTGTTTGACACAGTTCTCTTTGGTTAATTCAGTTTCTTCACTTCACTTTCTTCTTTGGCACTAGTTTTCTTCCTCTTTTCCTTTTTTTCTGATTTTTGCACTTACATCAAAGTAAAAATATTTCCAAAATTTCCAAAAAGTAAAAGGAGTTTTTCGTTAATTTTTTTGTTGTTGTTTTGTTGTTGTTGTTTCTTTTTTAGCTTTAAAAAGTTGTCTGTACAACTTTTCAGACAGAGAGAGGGGTCCGTGTTTTAACGTTGTAGACTACGTCTTGCTGGTACGACTGCCACTTGCCGTCTGAGGCCACAAACGCGTTTCGTTTCAGATTTTTCTACCAGATTTAAAACTTTTTTTGTGCCGCCGACAGAGACACACACACACACACACACACACACACACAACAAGTAAACCACCACACGATCGTTTAACGAATGAAAAATAAAAGTAAAAATAACAAAAATACCATTGTACTTGTGTGTACCTGTGTGTACCTATCTGTGTGTGAGTCGGCCAGCTAAAGCTTTTGGCTCTTACTAACTTGGGCAAGCATCTACGCAGTCGGTTAATTAGCTTAGCTCGAATTAAACTAATTTTAGAATTTTTGCAGCTTAAATGATTTAATAGTTTTGCTAAATTACATTTTTTTTTTTTAATCATTCCCTTTTGTTGTTTGTTATTCTGTAGATGTTTATAGATTAGTTGCAGTTACTTAAAGAATTTACTAGAATTTGACATGCTCGAGTATGGAATTTTTAGATTAAATAACCATTCAAGGTTGCCTGAAAGAACATTTCCATTATTTCGTTACGAAAGCAGAATCAAGTCCCATATTTTTTTTAAGATCTTTTAAAAAAATAGGAAAAAAGGTAAAAAAGGGTTTTTATACCCTAGCAAATGCTGTTTTTGAAATGTCAGAGTTTCAGAACCCTTACATAAAAATCAACAAATTTTTCTAACTTAAGCCCATTTTCCGACAGATAAGCATCTGATTTCGACCAAACTTCGCGAATCTTTTTGAAAACATATGAAATTAACAATCGCCAAGTTTAAGATAGAATTTTAAACAAAAAAGTTTTCCCACTAAGACTCATTTTCCGACCGATTGGTCCTATGGCAGCTATAAGATATAGTCATCCGATTTTGACCAAAATTTCCAAATCTGTTTGAAAGCATATAATAATAATTATGGCCGAGTTTTATGACGCTAACATTGAAAACAAAAAAGTTTTTCTCAGTAAAACCCATTTTTCTACCGATGGTTCCTATGACAGCTATAAGATATAGTCATCCGATCTTGACCAAAATTTGCAAATCTATTTAAAAACATAGAATATTAATAATGACCAAATTTAAGAAAGCAAACATTCAAAACAAAAAAGTTTTTCTCACTAAGACCCACTTTTTGACCGATGGTTCCCATGGCAGCTATAAGATATAGTCATCCGATCCGGTCAATTCCGACATATTAGCAGCGTGCAGTAAAAAGAAGACTCTGTGCAAAATTTCAGCTCGATAGCTTTAAAACTGAGAGACTAGTTTGCTTAGAAACAGACGGACAGACAGACAGACGGACGGACAAAGCTTAATCGACTCAGCTAGAATATATGTATATAGTTTATGGGGTCGGAAATGAATATATCTATGCGTTGCAAACTTCTGGGCAAAATTATAATACCCTTTGTTTGGAAGGGTATAAAAAGGCTTGGCTTAAAAGCCGTTTTTCTGGCATTCTCCAGTGTTTTATGCTTGAGTATTGATCTAAGCTGTCCTCTGCCTTAGAGTTCCACACACAGCTTCCCCGGTCTTCCCAAGATACTGCATCGTTAATCAAGGTGGAGGACCACGCTGTTGCCGCATGTCTTCATGACTTAATACTACAAATCTCCGTAGTCAAGCAAAATATTCTGACGGTACCGCATACGTTCCCGCAAGAATATTGCAAGCTGTCGCCAGTTTGGCCCATTGAGCAGCGCAATACAGTCTCCTATCTCTAGAGGATGCTTGGCCAAGTGAAGCCGCCTGAATTCTGCTAGAATGGGACACCGAGCGACAAAATGAAATACATCTTCCCTCTCGCGTAGGTTGCACAGCTCGCATTGGACATTTGTTCTTGCGATGTAAAGAGTGTAATTTAGGTAAAAGAGTTCCGTTCGCGCCTTAAATAGCATTGAAATTGTTGACGCGTCAAACTGATCGTGGAAATAGTTTGTTTCATTTAGATTATACTCCAATACCCTGTACGTATATCTAGAGTGACTTTGGCATGCCTGGGACTCGAAGAGATCTCGTGCGTGTTGATCTAGCTTTTGCAGAAGGTTGATATGAAGGTGATCCCACGTGTCTATTGCATTCAAGTTGTGCTCAAGGCCCTAATGCGTAGCTAGTTGCACCCACTCTGCGAAAAATTGCGTTTTGGACTCCAACAGATAAGTTGCCACAATTCGAGGCAGTCTTGATTGGGGCATTTTCATCACCTTTAACTGTAGTGTGTACGTGTAGTGAGTGGGCCGACCTGTGTCAAGATGTATCGCATAGTTTGGCGTGTTCCGTGAAATGAAGAATCATTGTTTCACGAAAAAGTAGAGAAGCTTCCCAACCTCCTCGTAACTGGCGTATTCCCACACCTGCGCTGAAACATTTTGAATTTTACTCTCATACTTATATTTTTCATGCCCATAAGTTGTTTCCACGTACTATTTATCGCAATCTTGAGAGTCTTTAAGCTTTTGGTTGCAAATGACGTTTAAAGCTCATACTTGGCGTTAGCGTAACCCCTAGATACAGAAATTCACGTACCACTTCAAGCTCATCTCCATTCAGGAACCACTTCTCATCTCTTGACTTACGACCTCCTCCATTTTTCATTATCATTTATTTGGAGACTCCACTTTTGACAGAAGCTGTGTGTGGCGCTCATGCTCTGGAGTTGAGTGGCATCTTCCGCGAGGATTACTAGATCGTCTGCGTACATAAGGATTTTGACCCGCTCTTCACCAATTCTTACTCCTCCTGGAAGCGACTTTTCTTAGTAAAGTTGCCATAAAAATTTATTTCTTTCTAATTTTTATACACTTGAAAAGTGTATTATAATTTTGACCAGAAGCGTGCATCTTGTCGTTAAACGCGTTGTGATTATAAATAGTCCTCAGCTCGTTATGCGTTTCTTCCAATGCCGTCATCATAACTTCAATATTGGAATTGTGTTTAAATATTTCGTCAGTGTACAATTCCATGAAGGAGTTACCAACTTCTTCAATAGCTTGACTTAGTTTTCCTGCAAGTGGATTCAATAGTTTCGCCAATTCGTCTATTGGGCCTGCAGAGCCAAAGCTGTCCGCTTCGGTAGCATGTGTTGGCGTCGTGTTTCGCAGCACATCATTTCGTTCTGATGGCCCGACGTCCTGCATGGCGTGGTCACTCTTATTCACCTTTAATGTTGCGTCCTCATAAAGATTGATATGCACCATGGTTATGTCGAATATTCCCATATTCGCATACACTTCACGGATTACGATCAACCAAAAAATATGTAGCCCTTACAACAATTTATCGCGAAAATCGAACATCCGGCTCGACGGACCAAAAATTGTATAGAATTATACATATAATGAGCACGGTTGTAGTTTTTGATTCGTACTACCTCGCTCTTATCGAGCGATCATGCTTTTATTTCTAAATTTCTCATCCCTTAATTTCTATTCTTAACTAAGGCAGTATTTGTAAGATAACTGCGTGTATGTAAGTATAAGAATGCGTTCGTGAAAGGAATACATATTGCCTCACACGATGCATATTAAGTGGCGCGCACCGGATGACCTGTTCAAGTGGTTCCCATGGTTGGTCCTTTTGAAGTGGTGTGTCTGACCCTTGTCAGTGCCGCTATTAATATTAATTGCTATTACAAAGAATGATAGGTTTATGATATGTAACGCAACGTTAGGATCGTGGTCGAATCTCATGTTTAAGTTTGAACATTCATTTAAGGATTGTATAAAATGTAGACAATGCTTAAAGCAAAAACTATGCTCCTACGGGGACTTGATCCCAGTCCTAAGCGAATGCCTTGTCCACTCTACCACAGCCCTTGTTGCTTGCTGAGCAGCAAAATACTAACTGCGTACATTATTAACTATGGTTTTGACGCCAAGTGTTGATTATGGCTGATAGTCGAGTGGGCTAAGGTACCGTCGTCAGTCTTCGAGGTCCCGAGTACAACTCCCTGGCGAAAATTACAATTTTTGGATCGAGTTGTTTTTTGAGTGTATGTAACAGGCAGAAGGAATCATTTCCGACCCCATTAGGCATATATATTCTTGATCAGCATCAACAGCTGAGTCGATATAGCCAGGTCCGTCTGTATAAACGCACAGATCTCAAAGATGGTAAGAGATAGAGGTTTGACATATATGGGACATATACTTTTCATACTTGCAAGCAGATCAAGTTAATTTTAAATGTTTGCCACGCCCACTGCCGCCACCGCAATTTGGAAAAAATGTCATATCTTCCACAGTTTCGTAAATAGATGTTTTTCACTTTCTAGAGATATTTAGTAAATAATATTTTGATAAATATAATATATTATAATAAAGATCGGTTGAACGATACTCAAGTTATGAGAATAAAAAGGCCAGTTCACATAACCCCCCATCCACCACCACAGCATTCCATTCAACAAAGGTAATCTTAGAGAGAGAGAGAAACTTAGAGATGAGCGTATTACAAAAATATTGCATCAGGTTATGTCAGGTTTCGTAATATGCTCAAAAGAATGATCACAATTTGTATTTTCACGCGTGTTACTAGCACTAACGACGCTCTGCAGAAATTTGTCATCGGTTTGCGATGGCCTGTTTCCAAACAATGAACCGCCTTCTCTTGGTGTCTCCTGAATAACAATTTCAAGTATTATAATATTATAATCGGGAGCAAATGCGGCGGCCTGAACTGGTACATAGTATATTATAGTCGGGCTTGACCGACTTTCTCACTTGTTTAAGGGTAAGAACGTCTACTTAGTTTCAGTTTCAATATTGTTTTTTTTTGATGGAGCTTAATAACTTTAATTATAAAGCTTATTTTCTGTTTTCCATTGGTTTGAAAAGTATGGAACGTCAATGACTTGTAGTCGATAGAAAAAGCTTACTGATTCAGTGACAAACAAAACTACAGTTTTTATATGGTTACAACTTTTTCAGTTCGAAATATAACCGTGAACGGTTTTCGGTTCTCAGTAATTATGTTTCGGTTCTGATTCCGGTACGGATAATTTCGGTTAATGGTTTTGGGTACAGTATTATTCCCTAGATTCGATTCAGGGGGAGAATCCATTGATGAGAGCAGTAAAAGAATCTTGAATTTTGCAATCTGTTCAAAGACGGAAAGACCTTGGTACATTTTAGCGAATCCGTAAATTGCTGGTCTCTATTTTGGTTGAGAAGAAGACGTCTAGTTTACCAAGCTTTTTGATCAATCAATAGTAGAATAAACCATATTCATTATTATTATCTTTCATAACGAACACTTCAAAGATCTAGGGATCAAATCAATATACTCAGCTTGAGAATAACTGGGATTACACTGTTGTCATAACTCCTTGGGATTGATTAAATTTCGTTCGGAAGTCCCAAAATCAGAAACGAATCGGTTTTTTGGCGTTCGGTTCTGGACCGGTTTGTAGACTTGAACAGAATATTGTATGAATTCGATCGTAATGAAAATAAAAATAGGGAAAAAGGTTTGTTAAAAAGGGATTGGACCAATACCAAATTTGTCTCCTCTAGCACTTATTGTCTCTCAGATCGTTATGTCTATGTTACATAACTTTGTACTCTATTTGTGTAGTCCAAATCAATATGACCCGATTAGCCGGTTCTTGCGTTGTAGGGTATTTCCACAAAAAAGCTCACCACAAACGAAAAAAAATTAAAGGTACCCCACCAACACAGTCACACACACATTAATATCAACGCAGATCTCGTAAAACTTGCTTCAAGCCCGAACCCCAGCCGTCGCAGTTGCCGTCGCTGTCGCTGTCGACGTTTGCTGCACTGTTCAGCTTCAGCCAAACGGGGGACTTTTGAGATACCTTTTGTTGTTGCACCACTCAAACTTGTTGCTGTTCAAATGCTTACGAAAAAAAACATTAACTTTTTCGCTGTTGCTTTAGTATTTTTTCTATTTTTTGTTTTTCTTTTTTTTTTAATTTTTCTGAAATAATTGTAGTTGGCCAAAGCGTTGCACTTGCATATACCCACATATTTACTATATGTATGTCTGTATGTATGTTTGATTGTAAGCAAATACTATATATCTTCATCTTGATTGCTTTAACAGCTGCCGCCTGCTGTTTGGTTTTTTGCCTGACCAAGACTTGAGCTAAACACTCGACTCATACCACTTAAGTGGGGGACAAACAGATCTCTCAGCTGGATTGTGCAGATGCATTTTTGTAAAGAGGTCAGCCGTTTTTTGCTAAACAGACCCCACCGAGCTGTCATAATCTACGACTAATTTAGAATAAATAAGCCAAAGCTTATCAAAGCAAATTTTCCTGATTCACTGAAAAGTACTCGCAATTTTCAAGGTCGTTTGATTAAGAGCATTTTATAGAGCTTATGTAAATGAATTGACTCTAGGGAACATTTGCTATCGAAATAGGTAAAGATTTTTAACTGCCTCAACTAGGTATTAGTTGAAAGTAGCGTGGAAATGTAGCGTCTATTTGTCAATTTTGTTGGACCTATTTTCAGACTAGTCTCGTAAACTAAAAGTTCTCATTTGTAGCACTTGAAATTTGGAGCTGTAAGTAAATAAAAAAGTTGATTCACTGCAGTAAAGGGCTATAAACGCAGCGTGAAAGGTTAGGTAATTTAAGCTACTTTATTTTCGTGCCAAATCGTGCCTATCATGAACATATTTTGGCTGTAAGTGAGTAGAAAGTTCAGGGTCCGAACCTTGGAACTATACAAGGAGTTCGGTTCCACAACCAGTTCCTTCCAAATTCAGAAACGGTGTTCCTTTTCACTTCAATGTAAGCTCTTTTCAATTCTCGCTTGCAATTTTTATTACACGAAATCATGCGTGCCCCAACAACAAAATCTACATTGAAGACGACGCATACACATCTTTGTAGTTGTGTTCGAATTTGCAAAAGGCTTTGTAGAGTAAGAGAAGAGAGAACATCTACGAAGTTGTTGTTAGACTATAGTCTTAGGCAGAGTTTGATATAAATACCTAGGTACATACCTAGATACGTATTTTGTGTATCTTTTACCTTACCTCCTATTTTCCAATTCGAGTACCGTAAAACCTTACCTAGGTCTTAATTTTCATTTACCTTTTCAATAGGTAGGGTACTAGCTAGTACTAGTAGGTACTAGGTATTGATATCAATTGTTGAATTGTATCATATCTGTTTTGAGTATATTCGATCAGACTTAATCTATTGGCTCATTCATGCTTTTGCAAGAAAATAATCAAAGATAGAGGAGAGAAAAAACGGGCAGCCTTCGCGACAACGTTCCAATATTTTGTGTAGAAATTTGATCAAAATTTAAACTTTATTATGGTTAACAATGACGGATCAGTCACTAAATAATGAAGGGAATAAAGATTTACCGCTTATCTTGAATGGAACATTTTTCAACCCGAATGGCAAATGTCAACTTTGTGTAAACAAAATTATTAAGTTTGATGAAAAATCTACTGAAAATTTACACAAGCATTTGAAGGTACCTATACAATATACATATGTGCACAAAAATCTGAATACTTACAAACAATTTTGTTGCACTAAATTGTCGATACATACATACTTATGTGCATAAATATGTTTGTATTCCAGTCTATAGCAGCAGTTTTTTGCGAATTTCTATACGCAAAACAATGTTGTTAATATATCATATATTTGAATTTCTTTACGAATAGTTACAATAGTTACTCTTCCTACGCATCAATAAAAGCCAAAGTATCAGTAATTTTGCCGATAATACCGAATCTTTAGAATCTATACTTAAGTATAAAATTATTTGCAATGTGATAATGTGCCCCAGTTAAAAGAATTTTTACTAGCACCAAAAAGAAACACACTAGGTGACGAAATATTTGAAACTATTGTTCTGTTTAAAAAGCAACATGGTACATACAATTTTTTTTTTAATTATATAAGAAACAAAATTTTCCATTTTTCCATCCGTCTATTTGGATTTATTCAGTATGACTCTAAGAATGTTTGGAATGAAGTAGTAAAGTTTTGCTATGTTTTATAGCCTTGTAGATTGTATATTAAAATTGTCCAGATGTTTGTAACGTATAGAAGGAAGCATCCCTGACCACACAAAGTATATATATTCTTGATCAGCATGACGAGCTGAGTTGATATAGCCATGTCCGTCTGTCCGTTTGTCTGTTTCTACCCAGAAAAAAAAATGCGGGAATTTTTTAAGCCTAAAAAGTGTGATTTGATCCCGACAGCAGGATTAAATTTTTAAGTACGAGTGGGCATGTATCATTCCGAAAAGGATTGTTTTATGTACGATTCGTACGTAACAACCAATTGAGATAGTGAGAGAGCGAACAAACTGAGAGCTAAAGCAAATTTCTTCTCTTTGCTTCTCACGTCGTTGTTCGATCTCCTTTTTGCATGCAGCATTGACCGCTTTTCGGCTTGCCAGCATTCTTTGTGTGACGCTTGCTAGAAGCAGTTCTAGAAACAAAAGTGTGAAGTGAAAGTGAAAAAGTTAACAAATTGGAAAAACTGAATGGCCGATGAACCATTAAAACTATGGTGCGACAGCAACAACCTGCACCATGTTGTGGAGAATTTGGCAGGTGAGTGTAAAGTGTTTTGTGTAAAGTGTTGCAATCGCTGCGGCGGTGTATGTGTGTTTGTTTGTATGAATGTGGGTATATGTTAGCGGTTAAGAATGCGCATATGCACATAATATTACTCAAATTTTTTCTGTTTTGTGACTGTGTGTACATGCAAACTTTAGTTTGGTGTTTGATGCGTTCTTCAAATTTTCGGCTTGGGTGTGAAGACATACATACATATGTACCGGTGTCGAAGCAATGCTTTGCCCGCCTTAAATTCACATATGTATTTATGTATGTATGTATGTGTGTGTATGCAAAATGCGCGCTTTACTCAAATTTGTTCTCGCTGGTGACTGTGCGTGCATTTACATAGAGTATGTCAAAAAAGTGTTTTGACACACAAAAAATATTAACATTTATAGTTATCTGCATTATTTATTAATTTAATCTTAAAATTTTTTCTTCTTGCAGCTTGCCAATGAAGACGATTCGATTTCTGCCCAATCAAAAGTGGATAACTGGTTAAGCGAGAACGAGTATTATAGCGAAAAATATTTATATATTTAATATTTATTACACAAATATTTTATTTTACTAAATGCAATTACAATATCTATATTGCCTGTAAGAAAATATCAGAGAATATATAAATAAAAAAAAAATCAATCTCTACCAAACTAGAATATTATCTCGTATGAAACAAAGTTGAGTTCGAAAATGGGGCACAAATCAGTCTCTACCGAACTAGAATACTATCTCGTATGGAACAAAGTAGAGTACGGATATCTATCTCTACCGAACTAGAAGATTATCTCTTATGGGACTAAGTTATGTTCGAAAAGGAGGATGAGTTTACGTTCGGCCAGGCTAAAACCGGGATCACAATTTTAAAAATTATCCGTACTTAAATTGTTCCTGTCGGGAATGATTTATGCCATTCCAGGATCAACCCATTTTTTTATGAAATATGGAAATCCCGGAAATCCCGAATTTTTTATTTCAATGTATGTTATCTCCTCCGTCAATTTTAAAGCTATCTTAACCAAACTTTGCACGAAGCCTTCAGGTACAAATACGCTGCACATCTGTCGGAATCGGCCGGATCGGATGACTATATCATATAGCTGCTATAGGAACCATCGGTCGAAAAAGTAGTTTTAGTGAGAAAAACTTTTTTGTCTTCAACGCAAACGTCCCCAATCCTCGTATTTATAAGTTTTCTATGCTTTTACATAATTCCATCAAGTTTTATGAAAATCGGACAACTATATAGTATAGCTGCTATACAAAAGATATATCTGAAAAAAGTCTTAGTAGGAAAAACTAGTTTGTTTTCAATGCTATCGCTCCCAAACTTGTCACTAATCAATATTATATCCTACTACACAATTCTACCAAGTTTGATCCAAGTCGGATGACTATAGTATATAGCTGCCATAGGAACTATCGGTCAAAAAAGTAGTTCAAGTGAGAAAACTTTTTTGTTTTCAATGGTAGCGTCTTTACACCTTCCAGTTGTGAATATTATCAGTTTCCACACAATTTTGGGGAGTTTGGTCAAAATCGGATAAATATATCGTATAGCTGACATATAACAAACTGGGAAGCAAATGTTCAAAGTAGTGGCGCCATCAAGCTGCAAGACAATATAAACTTTGGTCTAGCCGAAGTTAGCTTTCCTCTATTTTTAATATTCATTACTAATAAAAATGGATGAACCATGCTTTTAAATTTAAAAGTACCTTTTTTGTACCTTTACCTGTACCTAGGTACTGGAAATTTCGGATACCTTATGTCTTACCTAGGTATATTTTTTGACGTTTACCTTGTACCTTACCTCGGTAAGAAAATCGAGTACCTTTCACATCACTGGTCTTAGGCTTGTGCTATGAGTGCATTTGTGCGCGGCTGTAGCTATGCCCTGTCTGTGAAAGCGCCTATACGCGCGGCTATCTCTATGAGGAAACCAACAACCGTGCGCATAGTCTGTGTTAAGAAAATCTTTCTTCCTAGATTTGAGAAAACAAATTTTAAATTTTACAAATCTTTTTTTGATTTTTGAGGATTTTTTTGTCGTAAATTTAGAAAAGTTCTCCATAATATTAAGAAATGTTTTTTTCCAAAAATTTAGTGATCCAAATTGACCAGAGCTATGTTTAAGTTGAGGAAAAGAAAACAATACCTTAAAGTTTATTAACCTCATATGCTTTGCCATCGCAACTTTATACATTTTGAATTCATAAAAAATCATAAAATATTGATGCATTTTGAGGCAACCTTTATAGTCTTTAATTTGCAGGCATTATCATTTGGCTGGCATAAAAAACGTTGACTCTTTAATCATCTTTCATGTGAGTGCTGGTTTGTGTTGTTTTTTACGGCATTTAAATTGTTTATTTTTTGGCACTTTTGTTTTGATTTGATTTTCTTATAGCGGCGATTGGAGCCGCCATCGCCATCGCCATCATCGTCTTGGTTTCGCTTTTTTTTTGTTGGTATAATGAACGGATCTCTTATTTAATCAAACTACTTGATATCAGGGGATTCGTTTTGGCGTGTTTGCTTGGCTAATGCTTTATATCATGCCAGATGCTCGTTTATTATCTGTTTGGTGACCCAACCACGTTTGACCACCCTTTTCTTAACCCATTATGCAATCACGAGACTCTTGTCAGCCTCCGCCCCTCATTTTTATGATTTTCGTTTTTCAGTTTTTATGTTCGTCTTGCGGCTTTGGCTTTTTGTCTAATTACATAATTTCCGTTTGTACGATTAAAATGTCACAAGCCAACGAACGGAGAGACATGGAGGAGAGTTGGTCAAATTGAGTTATTATTATTAGTTATGAAAAGTTTATTGTAAAATTTCCATTTGTATTTTATGCAAGAGAAGAGATGCCCCCCCCCCCCCCGTGGGGATTAGAGACTGGGTTCACAGACCAAGGTGGTTAGACAACCAACAATTAGCATTTGTTTATTAATTCTACTTAATGGATAGAAAGAGTGGGGAGTGGGGAGGGAGTGGAAAAGGCCCTCAATTTGCATGGCAATTTTTAAAATTGCAATGGAGTTGAATTTGAACTGGATTTACAACGAATTAATTGGTTGGAGATTGTACAATTTTTGTAGATATTTTTAAGTTTTCAAATCTGCTTTGAAAATTTGTTATAGTTCCCCATTTCTGTCAAATCTTTCTCCCGATTTTATTTCAAAACTTTTTTAACGATGTGTTTGTTTTTTTGTACACTCTCGCTGTTGTAGGTACCATTCAACTAGCTGGCACCATCCGAGGCTTGGGAATTGTTTAACAACAACGAAAAACAAAAGCACATTCAATGCATGTTTCCAGCTAGTGAAAGATACATGCAAGTATCTGTGAGATACAATATATGTAGTAGATGCCTAATAACTGCTCACAGATGTGTGTAAGAAAAAATTGTTGTTTTTTTTTTGTTTTATTTTACTTTTGATTTTTTTTTTTTGAATCCACAACAAAAAGCTCATAAATAATAGCCACAAAACAACAGCCACAAAAAAGTTATAGTCGTTAGCTCAGCTTCGAGCTGTCGCCATTTTGACTTGGCTAAAATTAGCTAATAAGAAAACAAAACAACAAAAAAAAAAAAAGGTAAACAAGCAAAGTATCCACAAATATAAAAATAAAGTTTTGAGATGGAGACGAGACGAACGGAGTGAATCATGAAGCATAGATATGAACTTTCCGCATCTTTAAATATGTTTTTGACATATTTTTTCACACAATTAGTATTTTTCCAAAAACTACTCAAGCACAGCACAAAAATACTGATAATTTGTTTTTTTTCAATGATTTCAAGAGGCATTCAGAGGTTGGGTAGGGTTAAGCCCAGGACAATATTTGTAACAGAAACACAAAGAAATAAAAGGCGAGCTAAAATCAAGCTCAAAAATATTTATTTGATCTTGACCTTCGGATTGGAATTTCAGAACGAGTCGTTCGTGATTCTACTTGAAAGGATTGGAACAATCCTTAAAGCAGAGTTACCCAGCCATAGCCCCTGGGGGTCGAACGCATTCGCCGAATGCTTGCCGAAGTTATTTCTCAATGAATTTCTAAAAGTTAGTCGCAGTCAGCGTTACGAAACAATCTCTTCCGGGCAGTATATTGTCGAGCAACACTGCTAAAAAACATTTACACATTTTCTGAGCTCTCTTCTTGGGGAACCCTGCCCTAAGGACTCTCTCTCACTAATACAGTTAGGCTAAATGGGTAAAAAAACTGCTCGTAGCTCGAAAACGAAATGGTAGAATAACGGTTTTTTTTGCATATTATCTTTGTGCAAGCATTCTTCGCTCTTTCTGGTATATTCCAAGTTTTGGAATAGAACCGTTATAAAGTTGTTTGCACTTTATGTGAGCATTCGCAAAAATTCAATGGAATTTTTGCGCCACTTCAATAGAACATGCATTTTATTTGGTCGGTATCGTTGACACGTGCACACAAATTTTGGTTTACTTAAACTTTTTGCTTTAATTGAAGTGTATATAAAATTAAAAAAACTAAAATGGGGCGTGGCATTTCATTATCTGAGTCGGAGAAAGGAAAAATCCAAGCTTACACGGATTCTGGCCTTTCTATTGCCAAAATAACAAAAAAAAAGTCGACAGGAGCCGTCACGCCATTACAAATTTTTTAAATAATGAGGCTAATTATGGTAAAAACATGAAGGGCCGCACCCACAGTGTGCTTACCATCGCGGACAAGCGACTTATATTAAGAGAAGCTTCCAGTTCGCACGACTCTTTGGCCAAGATAAGGGAAAAATGCAACGTTAAAGCAAGTTTGACAACCATGCGTCGTGTTATTAATAATGCTACACACCTGAAGAGACTAAAAATGAAGAAGAAGCCACCTCTTAACCCGGCTCGGAAGTTACAACGCCTTGATTTCGCGCGCGCACATGTCACCTGGACTTCGGAGTGGCAACGTGTTGTCTTTTCGGACGAAAAAAAGTTTAATTTGGAGGGCCCCGATGGCTACAGCTACTATTTTCATGATCTTCGAAAAGAACCACACCATCTTGATAAATTGCACAGCAGTGCTGGAGGTATTATGGTATGGGGGGCCATTTCCTATTATGGCACCTGTGAGCTTAAATTTATTCCAACCATCATGAATGCGTTGTGTTATAATGGTATATTGAAAGAGGCCTTTACACACTTCCAAACTCTTTTTGCAAATCTAAAATGGATTTATCAACATGATAATACCCCAATACATACGGCCCGGATCGTTAAATCGTATATAGCCAGCCAAAACGTGGAGTTATTAAACTGGCCACCCTATTCACCGGACTTGAATATCATTGAGAATGTGTGTGGGGATGGCTAACACGTGAATTTTATGGATAAGGTCAGCAATATTCGAGCGTTCCCGAACTAATTGCAGCTATCAAATTAGCATGGGGCTCGATATCGTTGAATTATTTGGGAAAATTGTATGCATCCCTTCCAGACCGAATGTGTGAGGTTTTGAAGAGAAAAAAGGAGCCTCAACACACTATTAAAAATTTTTTTTGGTTTAAAAACATGTTAGTAATTTCTTATTTAAGTAATATTGTTATTTGAAAAGGATTGAAATATTCTTAAATGGTTTTTAGATAAAGTGTCCTATTCAAGTGGTGCAAAATGAAGACTCCAAAATTTTTTACTTATTGGTTAACAATGTTTTTTGTATACTTACAACTTTTGAATAATTTTGTAATTTTCGTCTAATTACTACATTTAAATAAACTTTGTAAGAAAACAAAAATTATTTTCCTAGATGGCTTGGTTTAGCAGCAATTAACTATAGAAAATCGACTTTAGAGGTGTCCTATTCAAGTGGCGAGCAGTGTACAAATGAAAATATACACAAATTTTTCTGTCAACTTAGGGGTTTTTCGCACATATGTTGCCTTGGAATTCCCAACCAGCTATTACACTTTCCTCATGAGATATCTGTCAAATTGCAGTCGATGGGCCAAGATTAGATGAATTTACTATAAGGTGCCGTACTCAGCACAGCTGCAATCTTAAAAGGGGCCTTATTCGTTTTCAATCTCTTTCCCAGCGGCGCAGAGCTCAACGTGTTCTGCCGAAAGTTTGCATTACGCCTGACGAAAAAGTAATGCAATACAATCGCTGCTTTTCGTAAGAGAGATAGTAATCGGAAACAAACTGAAACAACTAACCGTGCCACACACGAGCCGATGTCTATTTCGTTCGCTTATGTGCTTTCCCCCCAGATCCATGAGCGTTTTTTGACATTTCTTCTATTTTCTAAATTTGTATTTGTATGCAGAACAAGTGTGTAAGTGTAGCAGAGTATTGACACATACGTGGCGAGGAGTCACTTGAATTTGGCTTAGTTGTTAGTTAATTTTAGTTTACTTACTAAAATTTGTCGGGAAAACAAACTTGCAGAGTTGTAAACTCAATTGGCAAAAGTGATGGAGGCTCAAAACACGATTATGCAAAGCCAACCACAAATTGAAAAATGCCAAATTGATATATCCTTAAAAAGCTGGCGAAAAAGAACATGCCTCCTGATAACGACGTATTTCCCATTTGTAGTCTGGACAATTTAAAGCTTTATAAAAACATAAATTTCATTTATCAAGGAATAACAAATAAAATCATTTAAAATAAACTAATATAAAAACCACTGCATTACTAAATCATTGCCCACTCATATAGGCTGTAATGCACGTGCATCACCAACCCATATACTTCTCTATCAATAGTACATTACATCGTAAAACAAGTACTTTACCCACCCGTTTACTTTTCCATCTTTAGTAAATTGAATCGTATTACAAGTGATTTACGATTTCTGATGAGTATACGATTTCTAAATTGTGTGTTGAATTGTAAACGGACTGCAAACATTCTGCATTACAATTAAAAAAAAAAATATAAGCATTCCTAATGGGAATCCGATGGCAGTTCGGCTCTGGCATATTTGTTTTATTACTAGTAGTGCAGGCTGTGCGCACCCCGTTTCCAAAGCGGCCATGCATACGGCAAAGTAATGCAGATTGTATGCGATTATTTCCTTCATACTGAAGGCAAAGTAATCTAGGAGTAATCGATTTTGTAATAGCAATTTGCGCCGCTGGGATGTCTCTCAGAGCAGCTGTCATCTGTCTCAGAGAGCCAAAAGAGTGAGTTGAGAAAAATTATGGCCCCTCACCACATCGGAGTACGTCACCTTATAGTATATTCACCTTGGGCCAAGACAGCAACCCTCATCTATTGTGGTGTCATAGACTAGAACAGGGTTCCCCAAGCAGAGAGCGCGAAAATGAGTCTGTGTCTCTCTCTAACACACAGTGATACATGACTTCGGCAAGCATTCGGTGTGAATTGGCGAGTGTGTTCGTGCCCCAGGGGCTATCGCTGGGGAACTCTGGACTAGAATATCTACACATAGAAAACGAAATTGGCTGCAAGGCGCGTGTATAAACGTCAATCCCAAACGAAACGTATTGCGGCCTGCTAAATTGCACACGCTAAATATAGAATGCGGGAAAATTGCATGCAACGTGTAGAAATTAAAAAACTAAACGTCGCATGTAGAAAAGCTAAATGCTGCGTGGGCAAAGGCAAAGTCTATGCGACATTAGAAAATCAGCTTAGTTCCAAATACCTTTTACATTTTTCATAAAGCAATCTAAATACCACACGAACGTTTTAGGTTTACTACACTATTGAAATACTACATGCGTTTGGAAATTCTAAACGTAAAATGTAGCTGTAAATCAGTACTGAATTCTTATATTTTTCATTTAGCAAACTGGCATGAGAGAGAGCGGCAGCTAGAGAGGACAGCTTTATCAAGTGGCAGAGCGCCTGGGACTCATCCTCAAAGGGCCGTTGGACGCACAGACTAATCCCCAAAATCAAACCGTGGCTTGAGAGACCCCATGGGGAAGTGAACTTCTCCCTCAACCAGATACTAAGTGGTCAGGGATGCTTTAGAAGCCCCGACTGCACTTGGAGTAGCGTAGGTAACCTAGAGGATGCACAACACGTCCTGTTTGAATGGAATGTGGACGCTTTGAGGAGCAAAGGATGGCACTCAGGGACATCGCATGCGAGGAAGTTACCACAAATAACTTCTTCGACTTGATGGTTTCGAGCGAACAGTTCTGGAACGCGATCTGTAACACTGTGACACATTTTTGAACTCAAAAAAGTTGATAGCGTCGAGATCAACAAATTCTGAAATGGTGTGATGGTAGTATAAAAACCCTGTCTTGGTTAGGTCTGATTAGCTGCCGTTTTCTTTTTATTGCACTTTGAACTTTTCAGCTTCAGAGTAGGAGTAACGATTCCATATCTCGTAAATTATTGTGAAAGTTGTCAAAGTTGTTGCGCTTGGCTTGGCCTACAAAACATTTCTTTGGAGCAAATCAAAAAAATGATATCTTCATACTCAAAATTACAAAAGTTGCCCTAAAAATCCAAGTTTTGACCACTTTTCTACAGTTTTTCAACTTCATCTTGAAACCTGTTTTAAATTTGGACAAGTAATACAGCACAAAGTTGTTGCTTAGACCAAAATAAACAAACCGTAAGAACGAACCAACTTCATTTAGTTACTCTTTCATATAGTTATAGGCCCACAAGCACGTACAACTGTCTTAAAAACTCGAAAAAACGAACATTTTCGGTAAAAAAGTAAAAATATAACATTTTTTTGAATTACCGTTTTTAAGTTATGTTTTCTTACTATTTTCTTGATTTAATACAAAACAATCGAAATTTTTGACTGTGTCGGCCAATTGGTACCAAAAATTGTCATTTTTCGAGTTTTGGTTCCAATTCTATATGCTTAAGGGCCTGTAACTATACGAAGGACCAATCGAATGAAGTTGGTATGTTCCAAACGTTTCTTTATTTAAGTCCAAGCTACGTTTTCGCCCTGCATTGCTTAGTCAAATTTGTTGCAGTTTTCAAGACAAAGTTGAAAAACAGTAAAAAATGAGGGGAAAACATGAAGATTTGAAGACATTTTTGTAATTTTGAGTATAAAGATGTGACTTTTTTGACTTGCTACTTAAGAATGTTATGTAAACCAAGACAAGAGCAACGACTTTCTCTAAGACGTCAAAGCGAAATTCCAAATAGTTTAAAAATTTCAAAGTTTCAAAGTTGAACTGCGCAGACTGGAGCGATTGGGACGGGCATAATTTGTTATAATGCGGTTGGGGCCTCTGCGATGCATTGCCTTGCGGTCGTCCCGCAGGAGCACGCAACTTATTTGTAAAAATAAAAACATTGTCCATCTAATATGTAGGTTAATACTAGATAAATAAACATGGAATATCTCTTCGTACCTCTTCTGCTCGGACATGATGCATACGCAGAGAAAAAATATATGCAAAATCTACACGAAAATGGAGGATTTCTACACATTTTGACCGGGATTTTCAATCCATTACTTTTGTGTAGTTTTTTTACATGCCGCGTTTACTTTTCTCATTTCAACACGTGGCATGTAGCTTTTGTACATGCCGAATGTAGAAATGAGAAAACTAAGGGAAAAAAAAAGTCTCTTGGCACTTCTGTTTAACGGGTCCAAAAATGTTTTCTAACCAAAATTAATCAAGCTACCAGATTGTTATGGATTAATCAATTACCGTATTAAAAACAGTACCGAGGTACAATATTTGAGTCCAGTTTAATTACACAGTTCGACAAAATCCAACTTTTTTTAAAAACCCGGCAGGGACCCTTAAATTATGATAAAAGAGACCTCTGTAAGCATCACCTCATATGGGTTTTAAGGGTACTTTTGTACTTGCAACACACAACGACAACAATTTTATCTTAGATTTTAAGGGCTTAAGATAAAAATCTGGAAAATTCAGCAAATGTGGACAGGGTCATTGGGAACGCAATAAAAAAAATTCACTTCAATCGGGCAATTGGTTAGGGTACCTTTAGAAGGAGTTAAGCCTTATTTCTTAAAAGCGCACGGTAGATTTTTATTAAAATCTTTTTGTATATCATATGTAAACTCGAGATACTACGACTTTGAGAAGAAATAATCAAATTGTAACCTGGCAATACAAATCTGGCATATTTGATGGAAGAAGCAGAGACTTTTGGAACACGGACCTTTGGTAAATTAACTGCGTTCACTTTAACACAAATAGTTACAAGCAGGTTTAAATTTTAACCAAATTGCTGGAATTCATTAAGAATAAGATGATACGAAGTTCGATAAGTAATGGAACCAATCTAAGAACCGAAACTTATACTAACTCATCTGTAGAATTTTAGAAGTTTGCAATTTTGGAAGATTGGAGAAGGACTGTCAAACCTAGAGGACTGTCTTTGTTACATCCTCCTCTAGAATCCTCAATCTCTTACCACTGCTTGACTAATTTATGATTCGTGCTTTAAGCAATCAGCAATCCATTATTTAAATTTCAAACTATTTTCGTTTTGATCATAGTAAGCCTTGAGATCATTCATTCGTTTAGCTCAAACATTTACTCTGAACTGAATTTCAGTTGTGCTTCGCTTTCGTTGCACAGCAGACGTTTACTTTCAACTTTTATTTGGAATTAATTTTCTATTTTGGTTTTTTTTTTTTTTACTTTGTGTACCTTAACCTTTATAATGTTGAGGCTGGATACTAAAATCTATTTTTCTTAATTTTTCTAATTCTTATCTTTATTAGCCCTGTTAGGCTTAGAGTCACTTCCTGCCGGTATCAATTGACATCTGGTTCGAGAATATCTAGACGCACAGCCAATTTGACAAATGATTCGGCAAATTGGTCGTATGGTCCATGCATATGATTTCAAAATCAGTTAATCTTAGCCAATTCATTTGTTGGCTCGTGTCCGCGCTTGTGCAGACGCTTTTGAATTAAAGTTCAGGTTCTAATGTGTGTATACCTTATACCAAAGTACTTAAAAAAGACGGAACTCGGATATGATAAGAGCCACAGCGACTTAATTTGAATGTGGAATCCTTATATACTATACATATATGTAGTTCAACGTCAAGTTTAATTTAAGATTTGGGCACTCCTGAGAAAGTAACTATCAAATTGGAAGTATCAAACACAGTCTGTACACTCGGAGAGAAAAAAATAAAGAATTTCACTTTTGAATGAAAAGCATTCGTTCTCAAAAGTAGGGTAAGACTGAAAATTCTTGATCCAAGAGTGAATTTTTGATCCCGATATTCCTGATCCAAGTACGAATAATTCTCAAAATAAAAAACTTAAAGAATATTTGGGGTGGTGGTGTGAGAGGCACGACCGACCCGACCGACGTGGTCCGTCTCCCACAGCCCATTAGCCCACTCGACTATCATCCATGAGCTAAACAAGGCGACGAAAACACGCTTATAAATAGTCGCAGTTGACTTTCGTACGCATCGGACAACGATAAATTGCGTATGCGCTATCTCTCTCTCTGCGAGAGCGAGTCCAACGCTATTCTCTCGAAGTTAACGACAAACTGCGCACAGTGTTGCAAGAATATGATCACCGAAAGTTGCTAAATGTGCAAAAAATAATTGCTAAAAATAGCTAAAAATAAAAAAAAGTGGCTAAAAAAGTTGTTAAAAGTCAAAACTTAAAAAAATATAAATATATAAAATATATATAAAATCTTACATCTAACTACTACAATAATAAATAAAATGTGGTCTGCAAACAGCCTGGAGACAGAATCTCTATTGGTTACTTTCAGAATTGAGCTAAACGGGAAAATTGTGATTCCGCCGTAAGCAGCAAAAGCATCTTCAGTGAATTTTTGGCTGGTTAAAATTGAACCTAAATATTTTGCCTACAAATCAAAGATAGGACAACATTTGCTATATCTGTGTAGTCCATTTGTTCAAAATAATATTAAATAATAAAGCAAATAGACAAAAAAGGTTATATATTGATGAACCATTGGATAAATTCAGTTCCATTAGGACTGGATATTATTAATATTCGATTTTGGGTAGTAAATGGGTCGTGTATATTTTATCAAAACCCACTTCCGTTTTATGTAACGCCAGCACATATTTTTGCTTATATCTTTAACTTCTTATGATCGATTGATGTTATTGCTTTAGCTGATTATAGTGCTACTTAATTGCTACCCGAATAAATAATCTTTTTAAAAATCCAAGATTTTCATATATTTTAAAAACATTTTTTCTTACAAACGTAACGTCACGTCAGTTTGGAAATGCCCATATATAACAAGAAAGAAAGTCGGTCAAGCCCGACTATAACATATTCTGCACACACAAAGAAATCTGCGGTTAAATTTAACCGATATTGTGGCTTAGAAATGCGCCAACCCACAAAGTAGGCAAAATTAACCAAATTTTATAGTAACTTTCTCGTCGTAAGCCATTACGTATAGAGAACTATTGCTGTAGTAAATCTAACCGAAATTCTCGTTTAGAAATGCGCCAACCCACAAAATTAGTAATATTTACCGATGTTCACAGTTAGTACTTTTCTTATTGTGTTCACTGTAATTTTACCATAAAATTAGTAATTTAACACCACCAGAAGAGGCAACCCTTAATACCCCCCACCCACCAGTTTTGGGTTCTGAAACAATTGTTTGAATTAAACATATTTTTATTTTATTTGAAAATTGTTTACTTGGGGGGGAATTCGAACTCTGGGCCCTTGGACTGAACACGATTGGACGGACGTCTTTACCAGTTACGCTACGGCGCGCGTTAATAGAAACGCGTCTAACATATTACTTTTATTGAATCTGCCTAAACACATGCACGAAAAATTTCTTAAATGTCGCATAAATGAGACCACTAGTAATTCTCAAGTTCAAATTCAGTGAAAGTACAATATAAATTTAAGGGCCAAACTGAAATTTTCTCAATCAACAATTTTCGCGGTTAGATTTACTGTCGGTAGAGTTAATCCGTGAAGCAACAAAATTCATTTAAAAAGTTAACAACATCAACAACAACACCTAAGCAAGATCGTAGATTAACAAACAGCCTTATAGACCGGCTGGTCGCTGAAAAGCGGCGTGCAAGAAGAGAATGGCAGAGCAATCGGTCGCCTGCTGCAAGGACTCGCCTGAGACTGCAGAACGCGTACTTCACAAACCACTCGAAGCTGAGGAGCAGCTAGCCCATAGCCGTTACATCGAAAAACTATCGCCTACAAGCACCAAATTCCCCCTATGGAGAGCACACGCAAGCATAAAGCCACCTGCAAAGGTAGATACGCCTTTGAGGGATCAGAGAGGAAAATGGGCCCACAGCGACGAGGAAAAGGCAAATGTCTTTGCCCTTCACTTAAGAAATGTTTTCCAGCCGAATCCACCAACCAATGCATATGCACTGCCACTGATTCCCACTGCCGCACAGACTTACCCAATCAAAGTTCATTCGCTTGAAATAAAAAAAGTTATAACAGAACTCAATCCCAAAAAAGCACCAGGACATGATCTTATTACGCCTAAAATGATTATGGAACTTCCAAGTCCTGCCATTACATACATCTCGAGAATCTTCAATGCCGTAATGCGATGTGGATACTTTCCAATTCAGTGGAAGAAATCGACAATCATAATGATTAAGAAACCAGGAAAGGATAAAACACAAGCGTCATCATATCGACCCATTAGCCTGCTACCTTGCTTATCAAAAGTATTTGAGAAGATCTTACTTCGCAAAATTGATACCCACCTTCCTTCACATCAATTTGGGTTCCGATCAAAACACGGGACCATTGAGCAAGTCAACCGTTTAACTTCAGATATTCGGACTGCGTATGAGCACCACGAATACTGCTCTGCCATTTTCCTAGATGTTGCCCAAGCGTTTGACCGCGTTTGGTTGGACGGGCTTATATACAAAATTAGGACACTGCTTCCTCCAAATACACACAAACTCTTAGAATGTTATGTCAGCAACAGAGTTTTTTCGGTTCGTCAAAATGAGTACACAACGGAAGAGTTCACCATTGGAGCCGGAGTGCCACAGGGTAGCGTTCTCGGTCCTTTTCTGTATGTATTGTACACTGCCGACATCCCAACAGACCCCCGACTAAAAATGTTCACTTTTGCTGATGATACGGCAATTCTAAGCAGATCACGTTGTCCAATTACCGCATCCAGACTTTTGGCAAGCCACCTATCTCACGTGGAGGAGTGGCTGGCCAACTGGCGCATAAAAATTAACGAGCAAAAGTGTAAACACGTGACGTTCACACTCAACAGAAGCACCTGTCCCCAGATATCCCTAAACGCGACTATGATACCACAATCAAACGATGTTTACCTTGGTGTCCACCTCGACAGAAGGCTCACTTGGCGCAAACACATAGAGTCGAAAAAACTTCAAATAAGGCTAAAGGCCACCAGCCTTCACTGGCTAATTAACTCCCGTTCCCCTCTAAAACTGGAATATAAAGTCTTACTGTACAAAAGCATCATAAAGCCTGTCTGGACTTATGGCTCGCAGCTATGGGGAAATGTCTGTGCGAGCAGTGTGGATATCCTTCAAAGATCATAATCAAGAATTCTTAGAACACTCACTGGAGCGCCATGGTACATTCGCAACGAGTGTGTCCACAACGACCTGAGGATCCCATTGGTCGAAACTGAAATACAGCAACTAAAACGCAAATATTCTAAAAACTTCTAAGCAACGCATTCTCGCCTCCGAAAAAAAGATCTACCAACCCAGCGACTGAATTAAAGGGCCGCAGACCATGAACCAGCTCCAATAGGAGATGGTTGTACAATAGTTTCTAGATTAAGATTTGAAAAATTATTGTTAGTCTCATTAAGAGAAGATTCAATAAATACTAAAAAAGCTAAAAAAAAAAAAAAAATTAATGTCTACCCAAACTATCCAAGAATGTGTCCCTAAAATTTCAGAAGCAAATTCAACAAATTTTTAAATTTACAGAAGAAATAGTGAGCAAGCGTCGAGATTTTTTATATACGAAAACTTTGATTTGCGATTTCTCGGTTTTTTATTTTTACGATTTTTCCTAAGTGGCGGAAAAGATAGGGAAAAAATTAAACGTCCTATCGAAACGAGACAAAATTTATTGTATTCGGGATTAAATTCTCTTCTAGTTGAACCTAAAAAACCTTAAGAAAGTTATGATTAACCCACTTTTTAAACAATCTGAAGTGATTTTTTTTTTTAAATTGTGAAAAATTTTTGAATTTCTCACTTTTTGATCAATTTTCTTGGTTTAACTAGAAGCTATACTATTGAAAATAGAAAATTTTTTGGGTTTTTTTGTTTCAGATGGAAATTGCGACCTGCATCTTTCCCGCCGCACGACACATGCACACTCGAGGCGCCTCGGCGAAATGCTTGTACCAGGCATAATATGACATATATTTTAATGAAAAAATTTGAGAAGACTGTGGAAATATATAACAATAAAACCTGAAAGTTTCGTTTCAATCGAATATTTCTTTCCTTGCCAAAAAAGTCCACGGAAAAATCGATTTTTTGAAGCTTCTAAAGCAGGCTCCCCCCTTAAGCTATGAACTTTATATCTTTCCTGTAAATTGGTAAAATGGAGTTGGATATTTTACTGGATCAGGACCTGTATTTACTCGGTATCGAACTGGTTTCGAACCGGTTAAACAATGGTTCAGAGCAATATTTTACAAGTTATTTAAGCCATGAACTTGAAATCTGGTCTGTAGGTTGTTAATATAGAGTTGGATATATCACTGTATCAGGACCGGTATCGAAACGGTTTTGAACCGGTTAAAAGGTGGTTCAGAGTCATATCTCAGAAGTTATTTGAGCTATGAACTTAAAATCTGATTGTGTCGATCCGGTTTTGAAACGGTTTAAGCTGTTTAAAAGTAGGTCATAGATATATTACAGAAATTATTTGAACTTTAAACTGCCGAGCCAACCGGCTGAACCAATTCAAGAGTGGTTCAAGCCCACATCTGACAGATCTCACTGAAACGACTACTATGTTGCCCGATAACTGCTATAACTAATAGTTTTAATAAAAAAACCCCGTTAGCAGTTATTGAATATTTCCCCATCCTTAGGGCCGCTTTCTCATCTTGGTGTTTTTGTAAATTTAGGTGGATTTGCTGCCTTTGCTTTGCTTATGTTCAATGCTAACCATCTAGATGAATTTCGTAGCAATCTACTTCATCCTCATTGATTTCAAAACCATGTACATGTCAAGCCATATTAAGTATTTTTATATATGCGCGCAAATGGTCACACTGAAAAATATTTGAAAACAAAAAAACAACTGCTGCTAAAAACAGTAAAGTCTGAATTGTTATTAAGTAAACCAAAAAATGGAAAATATTGGATGTGCCTTCAATATACAAAAACACCTGCAGACATTGCTGAAACTACAGATGCTCATTCTGATTCCGCTTGTTCATTACTTAAGCTAAGTTTTCACATCCAAATAATTTGGATAAATTTTGATCAAAATTGCCATGATTAAAGATTTTACAGGATTAAAAACTTTAACTATGGTTCCAAACGCACATAATTTGATCAAATATGGCCGCAAAGTTACACAATTTGGCCTATATAGCCCAATTTTTATTGAATTATTTGCCTGTGTGAACATTGCTTTCGACCTACTGCTTAATCTCCCATCATAGTAACAAGTCGTTCTAAAAGAAAAACCTTCTCCTTCTCTGAAAAATTCTTGCTTTAATTTTTAAAATTGGCAATAATCAGCCGAGTGCAGAGGTGCTGCCAACCTAGTATTATACCATTCCAGCCCTCCCGGTGTGACCGTGGCGCAAATGCCCGTACTTATAATCAACCTACATGAGTCAGCCAATTGCACAAAAACCACCTACGTGCAAAATCTAGATGGATTTCGATTTGAGCAAAAACAGGAACATGAGAAAACGGCCCTTAGTGTGAATAACTTTAAGACACGTATCAAATTAATATTTTAATTATCAAATTAATACCCAAAATATCAAGTTGACACCCATAATATCAATTTTGAAGTTTCAAATCAATATTTAAAGGATCAAATTAATACCCAATATATCAATTTGATACTCTTTATTGTGTAATTTTCAATTAATAGTTTTGAGTATTAAATTGAATACTCATACCCTGCCTTGTTTCGATTACATCGCACTGTTATTCCGATTATCTAGTACAGCACGTAACTTTTATCGATAACTGTCATAAATGTGGCCCTGTGGATAATTATCGAATATATATCGCGTTACTTACAGCTATTGTATTAAACCATAACTTTGTTTTGCTGGCACACACAGACACACCTTGGCTTTCATTGAGTCAATTCCCCAGGAGCAGTTCACTCTTGAACTCTTGGTTGCATTTATATCTAATTACCTTTTTTTCTTAGTAATCCACTTTTTCATTTCCTCTTCTTTCCAATTGCCATTAGCCAAATGCCACTTTAAGCCAAATAAGTTGAGTGTCTAATTTTTCCATGATCTCCGCTGGCAATTAATACCACAGAGAAGCGTTAAAAACGCTCAACGCTCTATGGGACATTGAGGGCGGCATTGTTGTTGCTGCTGACAAATGGGAACAGTAAATGCCAGTTCCACCTCCAAGCTGCAAAGCGACGAGTCATTGACATTCAGCTTGAACTAGAAAATATCCGAATGGGCTTGCCAGAGCTAACACCAACTCCTCCATCCATCCGCATTGGAACGGTGATAATTGCCGTAAAAAAATTAAAAATATAAAATTATTTATTTGATTTTCACTTTGTGTACATGCTTAATAATATCTAAGTATGGGTTTTGTTTTGCTCACAAAATACTAAAAAAAAAGAAGCGTCGCTAATTTGCTGTTGTGGCCGGTTGGGCAGACAAAAAACTTCTTTTGTTCCTGGACAAATTGGTTGAGTTTATTTGCGCATGCTTTCATCACATGCTAAATGGTAACTGGGTGAGATACTGGCGGCGGCAGAAGGAGGCTCTAGACTCTAAAGGTGTTAATCGCCAGCCGCACGTTCGCCCAAAATGGGGGGGGGGGGGGGGGGGCAGAGCAGAGATTAACCCAGGGGAAAATACACATCAGACACATTTGATATTTGAAATTCTAAGAACGCAATATCTACACGATGGATGAGAGAGACAGAGAGAGAGCGGAGCGAAAGAAATTGAACAGAAAATAACAAAAATGTAAAATCCCCCAACAATGCAAATTTAATTATAATAATTACTACGCTGCGGCTTTGTTCATTGTATCGTATCGAAAACTAAATGCAATTCGATTTGAATGCATCTTAAATAAAAGGGCGTATCTTTTGAGAGAAGGTCTCTGGGCATATCTGTAATATGTTAGATATAAATTAGAGGCAGGGACGGAGTGGAATAATACCACAATGGCTTTAAAGTCACTGTTCAAACTTGAACATGAGACTCTAACACGATCCTAACGTTGCGTTACATATCATAAATCTATTATTCTTTGTAACATTAAATATTTAGCCTTTGTCGCCTATTTCATAAACATGCCACCTTTTGTAATAGCATTAAATATTCATCAGATCAGCCCAGCAGAAACACCACTTGAAAAGGATCAACCATGGAAACCACTTGAAAATGTCATGCGGTTCCCACCACTTAATATGCATCGTGTGAGGCCCACGAATTCATTTTTATATTTATACACACTATATAGCTATCTTACAAATACTGCCAAAGTTAAGTTAGCAGATAAGGGATGATAAATTCTTAATAAAAGATAGCTCGCTCACACTGAGCGGGTCAGTACAAATGAAATCTTATAACCTTGCTCAACTAAAAGTGTATAAGTCTATGCAGTCGGCTTAACAATGCCTTTATTGCCCGTTAAAACAAAATATTATTAATGAAGGACGAAGACAAACAAAATGTTGCAGTTTTACCGCAATGTAGTCTGGCAACAAGTTCATTAGGAAAGGGAAAATTGAAGATACCGTAATAATCGAGTGTGTGTCGCAAAATGAGAAACTACATGTCATTCCATACCATCTTAATGTCACCGACTGGATAACACCCTGAATCAACCAAAGGGAAAAACTTAATCGAATTTTATGAATCCTTATATTCCTAGCCATGCTAAAGACGAGCAAATGCGCAATCGTCCCATGGCTGCAATCCATTTTTGAAGCTTCTATGGAACCTTGTGGTCAACGAACTATTACGAAAATTCCGCAGGAAAGCACCCAAGATAACCGCATATGCTGACGACATAAGCATAATTATCATGGGGAAGTGTCCATCGACTCTCAGCTCAATCATGGACTCTACTCTCAAAGAGATACTAAAGTGGGCCACAGAAGCCGGCCTCAGTATCAATGCGGAGTGACGTACCTGATTCTCTTCACCAAGAGATACAAGGTACCGCAATGGACTCCACCTACGATAAATGGAATACAGCTAACGCCAAAGAACAACGTAAAATATCTTGGATAATAGTCAATGTTGGATAAGTAAATCGACAGTAAACTGTCATGGAGACTTAATGTGGAGGAAAGGGTGAAAAAGGCAACCAATGTGCTATATGCGTCCCAGAAGATGCTAAGCAGCACTTGGGGCCTATCACCAAGTCTAACGCACTGGCTCTTCATCTCAATAATACGACCGATACTACTACATGGCATATTGGTATGGTGGCAAGCCACGGAGAAGTCCACATTTCCGGAGAAAAAATTTTCGGGTTTTTTGAAAAGTTGCCCTAAAAATGAATTTTTTAGAAAAAACTTTCTAAAATTTAAAAAATTATATTTTTATTCAAAAATTTTAGGGTGAATTTGCTTTTTTTTTTAGGATAATTTCACCTTTGATTTTAGAAAATATTTGTTACAAATGTAGGGTATTTTGCCCTAAAATTGAGAAAATAAACCCTAATTTAAAGAAAGTTTTTCTAAAAGAATATAAAAATAAAAAAGAAAAAGTGCTGCTTCGGTGACTTGATCCCAGGCCTCGCCCAACTGCGTACTTTCTTAACTATGGTTTTGACGCAACGTCTTACTTAAGACAAATAGCTGAGTGGGCTAAGGCGTCCGTCCGCGTGTGAGAGGTCCCGAATTCTCGAATCACAGTAAAGTAAAAAAAAAAAAAAATGTAAAAAAAAACTTAAAAAAAAACAAAAAAAAGAAAAAAAAACCACAACAAAGAAGAACCCCCCCCCACCCCATTTTTTTTTAGAAAAATTGACCTGAAATTTAGGACACAATTTCAATTTTTTTTTTAGAAAAATTTTCTTAAGAATAAGGCGACTCGCCTTTGGGCCTTTTTTTAGGTCGATTTTCTAAAAATTAGGGCAAAAATTACACTTTTAGGGTGAGTTGTTTTTTGAGTGTGGCCGTGAATAGCAAAAAGCGTTCGGAAAAGTAATTCCAACACCCAAATCGAATGGTGATTTCAGACCTATTTCCATCCTTCCGTTCCTGTCAAAGGCCTCCGAGCAGATAATTGCCAAGCAAATGCAAGCATTTCTAGATTCTAACTCTCTCATGAGTCGGAAGCAGTCGGGTTTCAAAAAGAATCGTAGCTGTACAACTGCCATCGTAAATATAGTCGAAGATATCCGTAAGCAAACTGACGTAAGCCATGTAACATTCGTTTTTGTAACACAGCTTTTGACAATGTGGACCACAACATTCTATGTACTAAGCTAAGCTATATATTCAACTTTTCCTCCTCAGCTTCGAATTTGATTAAGTCATATCTTTCCTTTAGACAGCAAGCAGTTGTCTCTGGCACTCGCATGTCACAATTGTTTCCAACTACAAGGGGTGACCCTCAAGGTTCTTATTCGTGGTCCACTTTTGTTTTCTATGTATATAAATGGCCTACCTGATAAATTGAGTAACTGTGTCTTCCATATGTATGCTGACGATGTTCAATTGTATATTAGTCGTCCGCTGGGTGAAATCGTTGACTGTGTCAGAGTATGCAATGAAAACTTAGGCAAACTATGCACATGGGCAAAGGAGAATTGTTTGGAATTAAACCCCTCAAAATCTAAGTGTATAATCGTGTACAAAAAGCACATTGATATAACCCAGCTGCCCAGACTTATTATTGATGATATTGCACTTGAATATGTATATCAAATCAACAACCTTGGAATACACTTCAACGCAACTCTCTCTCCTGGAGTAACCATATAGCAAAAGCTTTTGGGGAAAACTTATGGTTATCTCAGGCAACTATATGGCTCAAAATCCCTCATACCGCAGAACATTCAAATGCTCATAGCAAGATCGTGTTTACTTCCAATGTTATTCTACGGTATAGCAATTTTTGCTAATTGTGACGCCAATAGTATGCAACGACGTGTAACTCGTGTAACTTTCAACTCTATTGCAAGATTTATCTTTGACCGCTAGCCCTCAGAGCATATAACCACATTTGCCAACCAAATATTCGACCTGTCTCTTGATACCTGGATTAAACTTAGAACTTTAATTTTTGTCCATAAAATCATTGTTACTCGTGAACCTCAGTATTTATATGAAAAATTTGAATTCGCCTCTTCCGCGAGAACTAATAATTTAATTTGCCCAAGATTAAACCTGGCCAGTTCAGAAAAACATTTCTACGTCTTTGCTGCTCGCTGTTGGAACCAGCTCCCACACCATCTTAAAACTATTAGGAACTCAACACTTTTCAAAAGCAACCTTACCGCCTATCTTAAAAATCTAATCGTTTGAAATGATCTAATCATATTACTGTTATCAAAAATAAGCTCCACTTAAATTTAATTGATATCTTCCCTTTTAGTTATTAAGCTAGGATACATTTTATTTTTATCAACCTCCCCGAATTACATTTTTGTGACTAATACTATAATTATCAAGACAAGCTCTTGTTGCATTGGGAAATATTTAAACAAACAAACAAACTGCGAGCGAGGCGAGCGCTGGCTACGCATAAGCAACATTGTTGTTGCGTACGAGTTTGCCAGAGACATAGGAGAGAGAGAAGAGACACAACAACAACAAAACCTTAGCTCGGAAAGAAAGAGAGAAGAGCACGCATATGAATTTGTTGTTGTTTTATATATGGCGCGCGTGCGTCCGTATACGCGCCAGCTTTTCCTTTGCGTCAAACAACAACGAATGCGTGGCTTGCGGAATGGGCTTGGGCACCCCTGGCTTATGGGGTCGGAAATGAACATTTCTAAGTGTTTCAAACTTCTGTGCAAAATTTTAATACCCTTTGTACGGATATAAAAATGCCAAAAATGATCGATCGGACCGGAAGATCTTTTCGCTTTTCTCCCCCCCTGACAATCCCATTGGCAACCCCTTTCTTTTCAGGTAGGTATAAAAAGTTATCACATAACGTTCGTCAATTTTTATTAGTATTTTTACAAATCAACTAAAATGCTTGTCTACAAATGTTTATCTACATCTATCTACATTGTGAACCAAAAAAGTTTCGCGGTATCGAATTCCGGAATAAACCCCTCCCGATACATCTTATGATGTATTCAAATAATGACAAATTTTAGGATATTATGACCTTCATTCAATAATATTCTCGAAATGTGAATGTTTCAGGGTGACACTCAACTAAACAAAGAACCATGTTCCCTTGGGTGTCCCAAAAAAAAATTTTTTTTTTGCCCATACATTTTCTAAAAGCTTTTAGGGGTAAGTATTTTTGAGATTTTTTTCAGATTTTTCGGAAAACGTTTAGAGGTCGTGCAAGTCGAATTTTCCCCAGAAATCGGGTTTTCCTAACTGTTTTTGAATTTGACTTATAACTTTGTCAATAATCACGATTTTCTTAGTTTTCAAATCAGAATTTTTAAAGAAAAATGTCAAAATTTTAATTTTATGAGCATAAACGATAAGTTTTGGCTATGCTTTCGCTCATTTAGGTACCATATATTACATTTTTTCGAAAATGTTGCATAAATTTTGTAAATTACGCATTATAACTCTTAAAATTTCTAAGAAAATCAAAAAAACTAGTGATGCAGTTTAAAAGATGGGTAAATTTTAAAATTAATTCCAAAAAAAAAATTGGAGTTTGCCCTCACCGTTCCAGAGCCATACTCTTTTAAAGCTTTCATGAAACTAATAACTTTTAAAAGTAATAAACATTTCTGTTTTCAATGCTACCGCTCTGAAATTTGTTACTGATCAATATTATTTGCTACCACACAATTCTGCCAAGTTTGATTCAAATCAGATGACCATAGCATATAGGTGCCATAGGAACCATCTGTCGAAAAAGTAGTTTTACTGATAAAAATTTTTTGTCTTCAACGCAAACGTGCCAAAACCTCGTATTTCTAAGTTTTCTATGCTTTCACATAATTCCACCAAGTTTTATGAAAATCGACCAAGTATATAGTATAGCTGCCATACAAAAGTTATGTCTTAAAAAAAGTCTTAGTACGAAAAACTTTTTTGTTTTCAATGCTATCGCTCCCAAATTTGTTACTGATCAATATTATATGCTACTTCACCTTGCTACCATGTTTGATCCAAATCAAATGACTATATAGCATATAGCTGCCATAGGAACTATCGGTCGAAAAAGTAGTTCTAGTGAGACAAACTTTTTTGTTTTCAATGGTAGCGTCTTTTTACCTTCCAGTTATGTATATTATCAATTTCCACACAATTTTGGAGAGTTCGGTCAAAATCGGATGAATATATCGTATAGCTGCCATATAACTAACTTGCAAGCATATGCTTAAAGTAGTGGCGCCATAGTACAAAGCTTTAAAAGAGTATAACTATGGAAGGGTGAGGGCAAATTACAATTTTTTTTTTGGAATTAATTTTAAAATTTATCCATCTTTTAAACTGCATCACTAGTTTTTTGATTTTAATAGAAATTTTAAGAGTTATAATGCGTTAATTATAAAATTTATGGAAAACTTTTCGAAAAAATGTAATATATGGTACCTAAATGAGCAAAAGCATAGCCAAAACTTATCGTTTATGCTCATAAACGTAAAATTTTGACATTTTTCTTTAAAAATGTTGATTTGAAAACTAAGAAAATCGTGATTATTGACAAAGTTATAAGTAAAACTCAAAAACAGTTAGAAAAACACGATTTTTGGGGAAAATTCGACTTGCGCAACCTCTAAACGTTTTCCGAAAAATCGGAAAAAAAAACTCAAAAGTACTTACACCTACAATACTTACACTTACAAGTTTGTCCAAACGAAATGTACAAAAATAACATTAATTGTAGAAGTGTAATGAAAAATTTAAAAAAAAAAACATTACATATATGTAACATTTG
>JBAMBO010002434.1:0-54152 GCA_037044535.1 Lordiphosa magnipectinata
TTATTTACAAATAAGATAAAAGGTTAAAACAAATGGTACAAACTAAGAATGTATGTTTCTAAATATGTATATAGGCTAATCCTCTCGCCACCAAAATTTCTTGGACTTAATTGTTTCTAAAGCTGTAACGTCTTTGGAAGATATGCTTGTGTCGAATCTGAATTCGTTTTGTTCTGGTGTAGAAGATTTAATAGTTTTGTCTGTAGCCCTGCGATATCTATGGTACAATATAGGCACACAATTTTCATTTTGCACCATATGATGCTTATCCAGGTAAGAAAAAGGCCTCTGGTGGGATGAATCCTAGTTCCAGTGTTTTTTTAATGTAGTCCTCATTGACGTAGAATGGTCCATTAATAAGGTTGTTAACTGCGCAATCTAAACATTTTTGAATGTGGCTCCTTATAAGGTTGATCAAATAGTTGTCGATCCTGTAAACGTTAGCTGTGTTATACAAATAACTGTTTGGGTAGAACTTCGTATAATCGCTTTGTGGGGTTCTGTAGAGCGATGTGCAGGCTCTGAGGCATTTACGGTCAAAGATGCGTATCCTTTCCATATATGATGGCGAAATGTTAAACCATATAGGCGCTGCATACGTGATTATAGGCCTTATTAAGCACTGATACATTATTATTTTAACTCGAGCCGATATGTGCTGTGAGTAGAATAGATTTCTATATATGTGAAATGCCTTAGTTGCTCGTTCCAATTGTTTGATTGATGTGTTTGTTGAAATACAAAAATTTGTCCAAATGAACTCCCAGGTATTTAACTGTATTAAAGTTTGTTATTAACACGTCGCTTGTGTTTGATTTAATGCCAAACTTTTTCAAGTTTTTTCTTACGTCTTGATTACACTTTTTAACTGGTGGTCTGAAAAGAATGTTCTCACATTTTTCTGTATTCATTTTTAGGTGCCAGTTGACTGTGTATCTTTCGATCCAATTATAGGTTTTTTGTAGATTCAAGTTGATTCCCCTGTTGTTGTTCCTAATGTTCCCCTTTTACATATCAAAAAGTATGCTCTCGTTCCTCCACGATTCCTCCGATTTATTCATATATAGTATAAATTGTCTTGACTTCTGCTTCTGTTCTATAACTTCTCCCTCCTAGGCGCCGCCTTGCACATAATCAGCTGTTCATTTGCTATTTTCATTACGAAAATTCACACGAATCAGGAATATTCAAGATACACAGTAAAAGTGTAAACGTTCAGAGAATGTGCCATTGGAACAAGTATATTAGAGATCCATTGAATTGAAATAATTTGGCTTACAGATGATATCATTGGTGGTAATACATATTATTTCCCATTTATTCCATCTACATACGTATCTCAACTTTGTTTGGCCTTCTACACGTATGTTTACCTGGATTATGCAGTCAGGCTACATGGCCCAAGGTTTTCACACCAAGGTGCCAAAATTTTAAGGCGACCGTCCGAAAACAAAACTTAAAGATACAATGAAATAATATAGTTTCGGCAAAGTTAGGCGGGGAGAGCAACAATGACGATTTTCCAAATAAGATAAAAAAAAAGTCACAAATTTGGAGGGAAAATTGGTGAAAAATTTTGTAAAGCGACAAATGTGAGGAAGGTTATTGTGGGGCACCACAAATTAATTTGCACCTTTCGCCTCAAACAGCTGGCGTGGCAGAGCCCCAACAGACAGACCGGGTGAAAGTTGCATGCAAATAAGAAAGAAATAAAAAAAAGAAAAACTGTGGCTCTGCTGGCTGCTGCTGACGAAAGTGCATTGTGGCAAAGCAAGTCTTCAACTAGAGATTCGGTTCGCTCTCTTCTTTTGGTGGCAGCCCTTCCCCTACCCTTTGCTCGGGGCTATGTCATAATCTAACTGCAGCAGCGTGTTGGTTTTTCCTCATTGCACTTTTTGCACGTTAAGCTTGAGGTAATGGTAATTTGTCATTTATTTGCACTTCGTCGTTGACTGAACTGAGGAGAAGGAAGCGGAAATAAGAGGCCTTTTGTTTAAAACGCATTTGAAGCATGACAAGCAGTTTGAGTTATAATTAAATTGTTTAAAAAAGCGTTTTATCGATAGGCAGCTGTTAGGTTACTCGATAACCTGAGAGGCTTACATGACTCTGTTAGGTAACATTAACATGTGGAATTGTGGCGGGTTTTTTTGAATGTAACAAGTTAAGAATGGAAATTGGAGGCTTAAACCTTAAATTTCAGTTGATCTCATTCTTAAATGTGGAAAACCCTTAACCTAGTCATCAGTTTTTAACTTTTCCTTGTTTTATATATCCTAGAATTATGAATCCTCGTTCGTTCTTATCCTTATGATGGCAAATTTATTCAAAATCTGTACTTAATTGTAATTTCTACCTTTTCAATGGGACTTTAAAGCCCCTCAGCCACTTGACACAGTCGGGCCAGCAGTCCGGTAAGCTGCAACAACGAATTGGTTCCATCCACTATCTTCATATGGGTAATGCCAATCTCTCGTATAAAATTCAATTTCATTTGCTCATCAACATTCAAGCGTTTGCACACCCGGAAGATGTTGCCAATAATATCCTCAGGGGCATAGCCCAATTTCCATAGTTTGGCCAATATTTTGTAAGCATGATGTATATCATTCGCCGCACAATGCTTTAGCATATCCTGTATTAGCATGGGATGCGGCTCATCGCATACCTTGAACACATTCACACCGGTAATATCACCAAATCCCTGGGCTGTGGATTGCAAATTATTCAATGCCTGACGCATATCACCCTGGGCGGTAAATACTATAGCCTCCAGGCCATCCGGCTCATACTGCAACTTCTCCCATTGGCTTACTTCAATCAGTTTGGCCATTACCTGAGAGTCGGAGAGCTTGGTGAAGCGCAACATGGCACAGCGTGACTGTATGGGCTCAATAATCTTCTCGCTGGTATTACAGGCCAGTGCAAAGCGTGTGGTATTACTGTAAATCTCCATGGTGCGACGCAGAGCCTGTTGGGCACCCTCGGTCATGCTGTCCGCTTCGTCCAGTATAACAATCTTATGCCGGCCCTTGGGCAGCGTCACCTTTTGTTGGGCAAACATTTTGATTTTGTTGCGTACCACATCAATGCCACGCTCATTGGAGGCATTCAACTCGAGCACAGCCTCCTTGTAGCTATCACCTAGTAGTATACGAGCCAAGCATTGTATGGTGGTGGTCTTGCCCACACCAGGAGGTCCCTGGAATGAGTAGATGATTAGAAGAGATTATGCAAAATGTGTAAGCCAACTCTTACGGCTATGATGATATTAGGAGCATTGCCCTGGGTGGCAAACACTGCGAGACGTGCCACAGTATCCTCATTTCCCACTATTTCATTGAATTTTACAGGCCGATACTTCTCAATCCAGGGTAGGTTGTTGTGCTGACGCTTGTCGGGTTCCTCGGGCATTTTAATTGATTGAAATTAAACAAAATTTAAAATGTTTTCTGATTTGGCGTGTTCTAGAGATGGAAAGCGGGAAAATTTAATTAGAGATGTGACTTAAGTGAATGTACACGTTCGTGAACAGCGTTGACAATTTAGCTATATTGCCGCAATACTTGGAGTTTTATAAAAAAGCTATATTCGGGTGACTCGATCAGAAGACGAAAGCTAATAGGGCTAATCACACTAAGCACATCTCAGCGGAACGCAACGAATTTTTTGAAGATGTGAAATTGCGATTCACACTGACAACATCTGACATCATCTGAACATCTTCAGTGACCCAAGTTATTTAGCAAACTGCTAAAAAAAAAATTCATTAACTGAATTTAAAGAACAATTGGTGGTTGTTGTACCTGTTGTTACAAAACAGCAACTTATAATTCGGCAAATTATATCAGATTTAGTCAATAATGCGATTGTTGCAGAGATTGAAGATAAAGAGGAGCTGCTGCCCATGAGAGGCATGAATCTGCACATACCAAGAAGCGCTTGGATGTTTGTAAGTGGTGCAATTTGCTTAAAAGTTATCATTTTATATTTAAGAAACGGCTTGACATGTTAAAAAAATACATTAGGATGGCGCAATCAACCTTCTTAATGCTTGTAAGCAGGCACAAATTGACGCAACGCCATTCCTCTGCTATATACAATATCTTAAATGTCCACAACAGTGCCTTCAATGGAAATTGGAAACTTGCCTCAAATGAACCCCCTTAAGAAGCCAAACCAATCTAATACTTCTGCTGACTACTCTTCTGGCGCTAAAGAGATAAGATCTTCTATTTTTAGGTTTATTTCGAATGAATAATAAAAGCGTATTGCAAGGCACAAATGGTTCGGACTGAAAGGAAGCTTGACTCGCTGCCATCTCACGAAGCATACTACGAAAATCCCTTTAATGCTTCCGCTTGGTGGTCAGGAATTTCAGAAATGGTGCCAGAATCCGACACCTCTGGGACGAACTCTATAATATCATTCGCTACGAATTCCTCAACATATGCAATAAGGTCAAAACATGTACATCATTTAAATGTCTATTCATATAATTCAGTTAATAATACTTACTATGATAATCCTACGTCTGTTTCTCGTAATTGTTGGTTCGGAATTTTTGATATTTTTGAATTAATTAAGCATATTTTACCATTCCCGTTCGTTGAGAAATTTTTAGTGGTGGACAAAAACTATCGTGAAAATACTGATTGGAACGAAGTAAAATAGGAACATCCCCATAAGATGTTGGAATGATGATACAATTTTGGCATGGCAAATGCTTATGGAACATCTTTGATAATGATGTTAGATGTTAGATGTACCTCAGTGTGAATAGCCTATAATGCTGAGTTTACATTGGGGCACAGCGCGTCACATTTCAGGGTCACAGTGGCACAGCGCAATGTGAACGACTAATGCCTTGTCACAGAAATCGTGTGTCACAGGAACGAGTACTTTTCAATGTGAACACAAGTAGTCATTTGGCGTCACAGTAGTTCTGAGACCGAGGCGGGCACGTTTGTGACCACAATTAATTGAACAGCTGATCCAATGAGTTAGCTCAAAATTAGCTCATTTTAACTATTTTTACTAGGCTTGTTGATAATATATCAAAATATCAATATATCGAAATTTTTTACAAAAAAATAAATATTTATATCGATATATATATTTTCCTGATATATCGCATATCGATATTATTTGGAAATATATTTTTTGATACTGTGGTTTGAAGAGATTGAGAGAAGCTTGACTTTGGCCCTTTGGGCTGTGATAATCAATTATTTATTGTTGACATTTATATAAAGATTTTTGCTATAATATATTTTCTCTTTTTTTCTGTAGAACTCAATGAACAATGGTCCAAACGGAAGCCAACTCGATGAGTGGAGGGAAGTAGAAAGAAACGAAAGCTTCCTAGAGGCCCACAATAGATCAATTGCCATAAAGCCAATTACAGATGCCAAGGGAAATACAGAAATAAAACTATTTTTAAATTTACCCCTTAGAGTTTTGGAAATCCCAGGAAAAAACTTTACCGAAGTTATCAAAATTGGCCATGAGTTACCTTATAACACCAGGTAGCTCGGTTCCTTCAGAGCGGCTGGCCTCCGCCATAAAATGCTTTGTCTGTGACACGCAAAGTCGCATGACGGATATTCATATAAAACAAAGAGTTTTTTTGAAATCCTTAAAAAAGAATTTTGGAGGTAAAATCATGTTACCAATATATGTATGTCATTTTTCTAGAAAATTTAACTTTTTCATTGTTTAAAAAATGAAATGAAGTCTTTTAAGTTTTTTCTTGTATCCTTACTTAAACTATTCAACCTTAAGATCTCTGTTCTTTAATGGAAAAAAGTTTATTGTTTTATTTTTAATTAATAAAAAGCTCAAAAAAATTATAATGCCTTTAAAGTTAATGTTATTTTGGGGGGTTTAAGATTTTTATACTGAAATATGAAAATATCAAATATATCAGATATATCGATATATTTTGGTGATAAATATTGCAAAAACCTGATGATATTTTTAAAAAATTATAATCATCGATACGATATTTTTTACAGATTTTCACAACCCTAATTTTTACTGTGCCAAGCAAATCGCGCTTGTTGGTTTCCCTGTCACATTGCGATAACTTTGTTTTGTTTTTTTTTTCGACTTAAAAATTTTGATAAATGTAAATATGCTTCATTTTTAGTGCTTTCGTGTATTTTTTTAATTGTAATTAAACTACATTTTTTAGCTGCAAGAAATGAATGCGCGAAAGGCAACAGAGCTAGTGGCGTGTGCTGTTATTGCGTTGTGGGTGCTGGACGAAGATGAAGATGATGATGAACCCAAGGCAAATCGCTCATGATGGATCGACAAAATTAATTTAACTCGAGGGAAAGAAGGAATGATTGCCACGTTGAATGTGCGCTTGGAGGCAGCCACTTTCGATCAGCTCTTTTGTTAGCAGAAAGCAGACGGCGACTTTTCGTGAGCCCATTTCACCTGGCGATAGACTAGCAGTGACACTGCGCTATTGGGCTTCAGGATCCAGCATAACATCCCTCTCAGACAAGTTTAGAATGTCAAAGGCAATTCCGGAAACATCATCGCATGCATTTTTAAAGAATTGGAGACGAGTAATTAAATATGTTTATTTATTTGATTTGTGTATATTGAAGTAGGAGTGATAGCACCTAATGTCAAAGTAAGTACACTTGGCCCTCGCTTAACACTGACTCTTTTAGCACGAACTCGGTCTTACATGGTTACAAATTTGCTCCCATCCCCCTTTTAACACGCTAAAAACCTCGTTCTTACACGATTGCAAAATATCGATATATATGTTTTTTTATTGCTGTCAATTAACGCGTTAGTGCCTTTGTGATCTGTCAGATGTAAGCGTGTTTTAGTAGGTGCAAAAATCTTGAGCTTTGCAGACGCGTAAATAAAAAGTCAAAGATTTTGTGGTAAGTAAAAAGGTGGTACAGCTTGATTAAATCAAAAAGTGAATACATACATAATTAAAATAAATAAATTTCAGCTTTTGCAACGGCAGAAAGAAAGAACAGAGCTCCTGTAAAACGAAAAGTCATTTCTATAGAAACAAAAATACAAATTCTAAACCGCTTAGACAATGGGCACACTGCCACGGAAATTGCAAGAAGCCTTGATTTAAATGAGGCAACAGTTCGCACTATCAAAAAGATTGAAACTGAAATACGACGTGCAGGAAGCATTGGGTCATCTATATCTACAAAATTTACCAGTAGAGCACGTGCACCAATTTTGGAGAAAATGGAAAGAGCACTTAGCATTTGGATTGACGATAGCTACGAAAAAACGATCCCTTTAAGCCAGCGGATCATTCAGGAAAAGGCACTCAGGATTTATGGACTGCTCGAGCAAAATGGAGAGCCCTCTTCCAGCTTAGATTTCGTTGCTAGTAATGGATGGTTCGAGAAATTTAAAAAAACGGTTCTCCATTCATAGCCTCAAATTTAAGGGCGAAGCGGCATCGGCCGATGATGGAGCTGCTACCACATACCCAGAAGAAATTCAGGGGTTCATTAAAGAAAGAGGAATTCCTGCCCGACCAAGTTTTCAATGCGGATGAAACTGGACTTTGCTGGAACAAAATGCCAAATCGAACTTTTTTATCAAAGAATGAAAAAGTAGCTCCCGGCTTTAAGGCACAAAAAGATCGTTTTACACTTTTGCTGTGTAGTAATGCATCAGGCGACTGCTTGTTTATAGGTCTTTCAATCCCCGTGCGTTTAAAGCGATAGACAAGAGCAAATTACCCGTTTACTGGAAAGCAAATTCCAAAGCTTGGGTAACTGCAGAATTATTTAAAGACTGGTTCTTGAATTGTTTTGTACCTGAGGTTGAAAAATATTTAAAAATAAAGAATTTACACTTTAAAGCACTATTATTATTGGACAATGCCCCAGGACATCCAAAAGATTTAACCCATCCGAATGTCAAAATAAAATTTCTTCCACCTAATACAACATCACTTCTGCAGCCAATGGATCAGGGTATGATTTACACTTTCAAGACATATTACATGAAACTGACTCCATTGATGTAACCAGTGCTTGGAAGAAATATTCTATTAAAGAGATTCAGTTGGTAAACTTATCTTTAAAAGAGATTAAGATGTCAACATTAAATAGATGCTGAAGGAAATTATGGCCAGAGGTTGTTAAAAGCCTTGAAATAGAAGTGCCAAAACGTGGATTCCAGGATATATTGGACCTTGCTCACTTGATTGAAGGTGAAGGTTTCGACGGCGATTTGCAAGAGTTGTTTAAAGATGAAGAAATTAATGACGAATCATTGCTTGAGATTGCTGTGAATGAAGCAAACAATTCGAAATCAGATGACAGCAGCTCTGAAGAAACCGATCCGATTAGTTTAACGATAGAAAAGCTCCAAGAAGGATTCGCATATGCTAGCAGCTTGGAATCGTGCTTATTATATTCAGATCCGGTCATCGAACGACGACTTAAGTTTATGAGAGAGTTGGAAAAAATACTTTTTCCTTATAAGGAGTGCTATAAAGAAGCTTTAAAAGCCACCAAACAATCGAAAATTACTGATTTTTTTGATAAGGAGCCACCAAAAGAGAAAACATGTTGAAAAAAACTGGCTTAAACTATAAATGCCACCAAATGCATTTCAAATTTGATATGAATAGAAACATATGATCTCCTTACTTTTTAACATTTCTAAAGTTAAAGTTGTTTAAAGTTTCTATAAAGTTTAACCTGTTAATTAATTATATGAAGCAACTTTTTTAATTTAATACCAACTTTTAATTTTGAAAATATGAATGTTATGCATTTATTAAAGGCATATACATAATAACTTTTGGTTAATTTTGAACAAATGTATGAAACTTTAATAAAAACAGACCAAATTTGAACAATAAAAAATTTTTTTTGCTGCCAATTTTGAATTTTGAGAACGTAACCCCTTATTTTGTACTGAATCCATGTTTCGCTTAACACGATTTCGCTTAACATGAGGATTTCTAGGAACGTAACCCACGTGTTAAGCGAGGGCCAAGTGTATCTTTAAGATCCATAAGAACCTCATCCTTTTAAAGAGATTCTTCTCTCCTTCAATTTGGTCAAATTCATCCAATTGAGTGGAATGTGCGGCTCAGTTAGGCCGAAGTCTCATATTACCAAGTAGGACCTTCTTCTGCATGTTTGTTAACACCCTGTTTACACCAATTAGGAACTCCAAAGCCAAGTCCGGATGCACATCTTCGAAATAATCTTATCCACGCTGTTGTATTGAATTGCAATCTCACTCACAATGTGTTTTGCAAACTGCTCCACTTGTCGACAGCGTCTTTCTGCTCCACCTAGACTCCTTGGCATCACGATTTTTATAATTGACGCCGGTCATGTTCCAGAGGCATTCTGACTCCTTGACGGCTTCAATAAGCTTAGGGATCATATCGGCATTCCACTGCATGGCCACACGGCGATCGCAAATTATAATTTTCGGCTTATTCATTCTTTTCGATCTATATTTTTTAATTGTTGTTGATATTGTATTGTGGATCTGGCTCAGTGCTCATGAACTCGCCCAATGCTCACTTTTGTGCGCAATGTGAGAAATGATACCTCTGTGACGACAACAAGAAGCGTTCACATCAAAAGTACTCATTTGGCTGGTCAAAGCGCTGTGACCAGCAATTTCTGTGCCGCCAATGTGAACACTTTTGACTTCTGAGTACTTTGGGCACAGAGGGTCGCAAACAGACGACATTGGCACAGTGTGACGCTATGTAAACCTAGCCTAACTTCTCCTCTTATTCCTCCACATTCCGATACCACAATTTACTCCTCTCACCTCTCTGCCATTGAGTCGATCTCTCTGTTATTATCAAACAGTGCCCTATTGATTGTTCTTGGAGACTTTAACTTGCCTGAAGCTATGTGGTCCACGAACAATGAATCAAATGCGCATTTACCTTCGAAGTTCCATGATTTTATCGATGGCCTATTTGAGTTGTCTTTGTCACAAGTTAATCCTATTCGCAACTCGATAAACAGATCTCTTGATTTAATATTTTTGTTGGATCCCCCCGGCAATGTTGCATCTAGAATTGACCCGTTGGTTCTTCCTGAGGACCCCTTTCATCCTACAGTGGAACTTACTATTGAATTGCCCTCTCGGGTGTGCTCTGCTTCTGGAAACTCGACGGCTAAAACCCGTTGTTTTCAAAAAACAGATTTTTTAAAACTTAATGATTTAATTTTTGAAACCGATTGGTCTCAATTGTACACTTGTACAGATATTGATGTTGCCATACAACTTTTTTATGATACCTTGTACTCGCTTTTTGATGTTTGTGTTCCACTTGAGCTCCCTCGCTATCCTAATAGGCAGCCTTGGTTCACAAGAGAACTAATAAATTTGAAAAACAAGAAGTCAAGGTATTTCAAAAAGTATAAGAACTCGAAAAAATCATCTGATTTCTCCCGTTATGTGAATGCTCGTTCTAGATTTAATGTGCTGAACGCACAATGTTATAAAGACTATCTTAACCGTTGCAGACTTCAATTCTCGCACAATCCTAAGCAGTTTTATACGTTTGTTAACTCTAAACGCAAATCTTCCACTATGCCCTCTTCTGTGCGGTATGGTAATGCGAAAGCAAACACTGATCAGGCCGTAGCCGATCTGTTTGCCGAGTTTTTTATGTCAACCTTACTCGTCTTCTAGCTTCTCGTGTGTGGTCTCCGCAATATTCGACCCATCAAGATAGAATTGAATCTGTGCAAAAACAGTTTTTATTGTTTGCTCTTCGTGGTTTGGTCTGGAATCCTGAGGTCCGTTTACCATCGTGCTCTAGTAGACTTCTTTTGATTAACCTTCCCTCCCTTATTAACCGTAGAGTTATGCTTGGAGTAATAGACTAATTAATGGTGAAATCGACTCAACTGAGTTGGTTGGCCAAATTAACCTCAACGTTCCTATTAGACCGACTCGTAATTTTATCCCCCTATCACTACATCGTTGTAATACTTTCGTTTCGTGTCCTCTGTGCTGATTACAATAAACTCTACCGAATAATTAACTCTGAAGCTTCCCTTCCTGCTATAAAAATTCCTATTTAAACTTATTTAGCCTGTAGTTAAAATTACTTTATGTTCTTCCTTCGCGATTTCGTGTCACACGTTAGTGGCTGCGCCTCTCGTTCGGTTGGGCGGGAGGTGGGCTGCTATTTTACCTGGGGTTCGCACCTAACAAGCTTAGGCTTGGTGTCGCATGGGCCACTTGAACGTACTGCGCATTGTACGTCAACGTCCAACGTCAACACTTGACCCACGGCTGGAAGGTATCTTAAATACATTGGTACTAAACAGTAATACAGCACTGCGGAGGATTCATAATATTAATAAAACTTTTATATAGCTTCCTTGTAACATTTTCTAGCTGATTTTAAATGTTGATCTAGCTTGTTTAGGCTTTGACGCGCTGGCAACACTGTTCGTGATTTGTGGCTATTGAGTATATGGTCACACTTCTGTCAGCTGAAAAAGCCGACTCCGACTATGAAAATAGTTTTCCCCTAAAAATCTTTAAAAATGCAAAAATTCAATCAAGCTCAAGCCAAAAATATGGCAGCTGCCCAAAAGCTGGTAGATGCCTATGCCTCCAGCTCAGAAGATGAAGGTGAACTGGATGAGAAACATATTTTGGGTAAGACAACATGACGTGGTCATTTATGTGTCTTATCAACAATTTCTTCTTACAGATCTGCTCTACAAGCACTATAAGCCCAACTCGGACACTTCCTCCTATGCGGGACGCACTGCCACCTTTCTTGAAAACACTCTCCACTCGGGTGCAGCCACTTGTCTCATCTGCATTGGCAGCATACGACGCGTAGAGTCCATTTGGTCATGTCAATCATGCTATTGCTTCTTCCATTTGAACTGCATCCAGCGTTGGGCCAATGACAGTCTCATGCAGATGAAGGTGAAGGCAGAACAGCAGCAAAATGGTCATCAGGGACACTATAATCATTTGGGTGAATTTGTGCCAGCAAAACGACCAAAATCCTTACACTGGTGCTGTCCGCAGTGCCGTAAGGATTATACGCCCACCGAACGTCCCACCAAATACGAATGCTTCTGTGGCAAAGAAGTGAATCCTGCAGCGCAGCCCTTTTTGGTGCCACATTCATGCGGAGAGATTTGTGGTAAGCTGCTGCAACCCAAATGCGGTCATGACTGCAAACTGTTGTGTCATCCCGGGCCCTGTCCACCCTGTGCCCAGCAGGCGCAAATCTCCTGCCTGTGTGGGAAATCTTCACCACGTCCCATGCGCTGCATAGACAAGCAATGGCAGTGCCAAGTCAAGTGTAATCAGCTATTGGCCTGTGGCAAACACAAATGTAATCAAAAATGTCATCGACCTGGACAGTGTCCGCCCTGCACCAGCCAGAGTAGTCAGCCCTGTGAGTGTGGAAGAGAGAAGAAGCTGGTCAATTGCTCCGATCGCAAATGGAAGTGCCAAAATGTGGGTATAACAAAGTTAAGGAAACAAGACTAAATTCTAATTAAAATTTTCAGATTTGCGGAGCTTTATTTGCCTGTGGCCTGCACTCATGCGAGCAAGTGTGCCATAAGGGTGGTCCCTGTGGCGGCGCTGAGTGTCCCTTGGTTGAACGCAGCTGCCCTTGCGGCAAGAATGTAGGTTTGGGATACACTAAATACACGGGAATATTTCATCTAATTAACTTGCAAATTTACAGATTCAATCTAAGGCCTGCACTGAAGCAGTGGAAACCTGTGGTGATACCTGCCAGAAGCTATTGTCTTGCGGCCAACACAGCTGCGCCCAACGCTGTCATCGTGGACCCTGCAATTTGGTAAGTTCTAGTATTATTCTCTGCCAGCTCTGGTTTTAAGTCTAGATGCTTCAAAAAGTATAATCGTATTGGTTCTGCCGTTGACTTTTCTAAATACTCAATTTCAAAATCGAACTTTACACTTTTCAATTCTGAGTGCTATAAGAAATATCTTCGACCCTAAACAATTCTATAGTTTTGTCAACTCTTAACGTAGATCTTCTTCTTTACCTTCGTCTTTCTTTGTGGCTAGCCAAAAGGCTAACAATGATTCCACTGTCGTTTACCTTTTCGCGGACTTCTTCCAATCAACTTATTCCTCTGCCTACTTTACCAACACTTCTTATCCTTAAAACATTTCTTCTGCTAACTCGATATATGCTCCCTCAATTTCAAAAAGCTTCCCTTCTACTTTCATATTTGAAATCACTAAAATCTTCACACTCCCCTAGCCATGCATCTTTCTTTATGCAATTCTTTGGTTAAGCTTTTTAATCTATCGCCAGAATCTACTGTCTGACATATCCAATTATAGAGGTATAGCTAAGCTATCCGCTATTCCACAAATTATTTGAACAGATTATAACCTTAGCCTTACTGCAGTATTGTAAAATGATTTTAGCACCTCTCCAGCATGGATTTACAAAGCGTCCAATTTGCTTGAATTTACCTCAATGGTTAACCATGATGTCCTAAGGACATCTGCACCGAATTCAGTTAAACATTTGATTCTGTGCACCACGATCTTCCTTCTCCTCTATGAGCTTGATAGTTTAGAAATTCCTTCCTTTTTTCTGTTTTGGATTTCTTCCTATTTACAAGATAGAACTCAAAAAAATCAGCTTCGCTCTAATACGTCAAGGACGGCTGACGGAAATCTTCTAACTAAACCCTCCCCGATGGTGTCGGCTGGGCAATGGACACTGTATGCACCTCGGCTTAAAGCGAGCTATACCTAGTGTCACTTGGGCGTCTTACACCCAGGAAATGCAGTGTCAAGCTAATGCAATGGTCAGTACTATCCAGCTTTAGTTGCCTGACAGTAGGCATAAAATGTTATGGAGTGGTTCCCAAGAATAAAATGTAACCAATATGGGTCCATAACATGACCAAACTCGGGCCCCAACGTCGGTGGAAGGTGGAGAAATCCTCTCTTCGTGTCACCAGCGATCACACCTCTGTTCCGGTTGGATCAGGCCAAGACAGTTGTACAGCTAATGCCAACGTGTGGCGTGGTACCGAATTCGATGCGTTTGGAGGCTCAAAAGACTGCTTGACATGGTTGCTTGACTGGTTGTTGATGTTTGAGCGACTTTTTTTTTCGTAAGCTCGAACATCCAATTGATGTATTGACGTGAAGACTTTAGCTGGATGTCGTCGTGTTGACTGGACATGTGATGCTGTATGTCAGTGACAAATGTCGTCGATGCAGTAGATCGCACATGTGTGCCGTGCGAGTGTAGCTATTTCATCGATGCTGTGTATCGGATTGTGCAAGGGTTCTTAAGTGGATATTTATGGCAGGCCGAAAAAGCTCCTTAAACTCTGATATGAAGCCTTCATGTATGGATGAATGTTTTTATTCGCAGCGAAAAGATTGATCGTCTGCAGTTGAGCTCCGTAAGTGTGCATGCTTGATGTAGCCGTCTGCTATGTAACATATGTATATGTCTTTGTAAATGAGCGCCGCCCAGTCGGACTTGACTGTTTGCCAGAAGCAAGAAGAAGTAGTTCCAAAGACATGCAATCTTCCATTCGCTTTTTTACAGGGGCGGTACGCAGCAGGAACTGTTCTAATAGAAGGAACGTTTGCATGTGCTGTTGTTGTAGGTTCAACTTCGTAAAAGAGCTCTGCTCTCCCTTCCAACTTTAGTTTCCATTTGCACGCTGTCAGATGGCGTTCTCTTGGCAGTGGTGTTTGCACGTATGCTGGTATCTTTTCCAAAAAGAACGCATGCAGAACGTGTGCCACTAGAACGTATTTAGCATGGTATCCTGCACGTGTGCAGCAACGCATGCCAAAGCAGTTCCAAAGGAACGTACCCGCAACCCCAATTAAAAAAATGATTTTAAATCAAGGCTGCAAACCGGTTTGAACCTGAACCGAACCCCAAAGAACCGGTTTGGTAAATTTCTTAAGATCTTTTCTAGTTTTCTCAATATTATGACCGAAAAAAATACTATTTTATAGTATAGTACAGAATCGCTTCAGTTGATAATTAAAAATGCTTTTTAGAGATCCAATCGTATTGCGATTTCGAGAAGAAAGAAAAACTTAAGTATAGTCGCAAAAGGGGAAAGCAAATTTATTTAGATCATTTTAACAAGAATCGCCCTGATGAGTCCTTTTTAATATCTCTTGAAGAGATTACATTCATGTCCGATTTAAAGAAGACTCTGAAATGACTCATGGATATGCTCAAAACCTGATTTATTGAAACTCGACTAGAAAGACTTGCAAATGATTGGAAATTTGACTCGAAATGGAGTCAAAACTGATGAGAAAAACGTGCTAATATAGGCACCATATTCTCCCGCACAAAAGTATCGTTTATAACTATTTTAATCAGACAGAGGACTCAAATGTGATCAGAAATTTCCTAAAATGCTGACTGGGTATGTACGTAAAAGCTGAAGCTTCCAAAATTCAAAGACCAGACACTTTTGAAAGTCTTTTTAGAACACCTATGAATGATAACAGTAAGGAATGTAGTCCAGTCGACTTGACGACTCAGATACATAGCTTGGTAATCTGGTCGCTTTCTCCTGATCAAACATATGTTTAAATTTTGACCGAATCTTGAGGTAAAAATCGGTCAACTATTTAACAATCTATGAACCTAGATATGTTGATGTGTTGTTGGGCCGTTTTCGTTGTGTATTTGTTTGTTTGTTTGGGGTTTAATTTCTGCCGTCTTTCTTCACTCCAGTCAAAACACTTTTTGGCTGAGTTGTTCTCCTAGACTCTAAGTAAAACCTTCGGTTTGATTAGTACAGGAACCGGTCAGCGAGCCGAACCTTAGACTTTACCACGGGTTCGAACCTCCGTACCGAACATTCACCAAAATTTTACAGGCTTGCAGCCTTGTTTTAAATAAAAACTCATCTTTTTTATTAAAAATTTCAATATAATTCATAATATTTTTTATATCTAAAATCAATACATTCAATAGGGCTACATAGATACATACATTTTTATTTAGAGTTCCCTTGGGATTCGTCTTCAGGTAGAAGTCTTTGCGTCGAGCCAGTCGAGCAGTCTTAGAAATACATACTTACTTTGTTTAAGCATTACAAAGTGGTTGCCTCGATCTTTCTGTTAGACTAATAAAATACGAAAAAATACAAAGGGGAAAAAATGTAAATATAAATATTTGGCTGCTAGCATTAATTAAATTAAATACTTACTATTAACAAATATAAAATGAGAACCACATTCAATTTTCAATTCATTACGCGGCAAACGTCAACTTCTAACTTGAGTCAAATAAAAACTGTGACACTGAAAAATCATGTGGTTTTTTGCATGTTCCCCTTTGTTTTCTTAATTGTTACCCAATTGCTTTTCGCTAACTCTCTGTTCGGGTCTCATTTCGCAGTTTGGTTTCCAAAGTCAAAAGTCATTAGAAGGGACGGTTGCATTTTATGCATATTTTATGCGTTCCAACATACTGCAAAAGGAACGTGCTTACAAAAAACGAACGATCGTTTATCGTTCGGGTCCCACTTCCCATTTTGCGTTCCAATAGCACGCGTGCTGCATGCGTGCCATTAGAAGGGACGTTTGCATGTTATGCAGACTTCTTCGCTTCTAACCCACTGCAAAAAGGAGCGTGCATCCGTTTTCATACAGATTGTATGCCGTCTTTCATACTGAAAAAATTGATAGTGCAATCTTCCTTGTAAAAAGAACAGTGCCAGATGGAATTCTTTTGGGAACCACGTTCCGCCAAGTCAGACTGGAGGCGTGTGTATGTACGCTAAATTGTTGGCGTGGAATTGTTCGTATTTTATTTAATAAAATTTGCTTAGGCTGGGATGACACATTCAAATTCGTAGACACAACTTATTGTTAAGCGAAACCGAAGAATTCGCTGCATACTTTAAAAAGTTATCAATGAAAATCCCTAAAACGCGAAAAAATGTTATAAATCTAGTATTTTGGGTATTTTTTTTGGCATTTTGAAATGCCAGGGTCACACTTAATGCACGTAACAGCTAGTTTTAATTGCCTTTTTGACACTGTCAGAAACGGTTGCTTTGTCTAGGACTCATCATCAGTTGGTTATAAGAATAATCAACAAATATATCTTTTCTGGACATCCGCTACAGACAACATCATTTCTGAATATGTGGGTTCTGTCATCTTCATTGGCCGAATTTTGAGATAGTTACCTTGTGAACATATTTATTTTTTCAAACAACTTTCTTTTGTTTTACCATTAACTGCGCCAATGCAACTTGCGAATCCCCTCATACTGAAAAAATCGCTTGCTATGCTCTCTCAGTCTTGGGCATTATATAGAGCTAGAGATCTTTGACTGTTGAACCCTAACATGAAACTGCAAACTATATTAAGATGCACCTAATATGAGTGAGACTGTCATCCATACCTGTGGATAGGTAGCGTAGGCGTGATCCGAACTCATTCTTTAAGATGTTTGTGGCTGAATTCTTCCGGATCACCAAAATGCAATATGCCTTGTATATTTAATTCAAATATACCGTCTGCTTCTCTTTGAAGAAAACTTATTTTTTCTTCTTTCGCGATTTCGTTTTGAGTAATGAAATATTTATAATATTTAATAATCCATTAAATGTCAACCGAGCTGTTACAAATATTGAATCTAGTAGAATCAATTCTGCCTACTGCGCTGCCGGCAGCAGCAATGCCTCTGTCACTCATCAACAATATTGTGAGGCGAATTCAATAACACTTTGTCTCGCTCACACCAACGACGTTTCCCTATTAACAAAACAATTGTGACAATAATTGTTCGTAAAAATTGAATGTGTCATCCCAGCCTTAAGGGGGTCTTCTAGTTTAAACTGCCGAATTTTTCGTAATTTTTAAAAAATCGTGGAAAAAATCGACAATATGTAGCAGCAATATTGTCATTCATTGATGACCTGGGTATCGGCGCCGAGAGGACCTGGCTCGCCGTCAACACCCACTCACCCCAGCCTATCAACCATACTCCTATTTAACCAGCTATTCGGCATCACAATGGGTCTTTAGTTGATCACGGCCTCAGCCGAGCAGCCTATTTAACCTAACCTATTCAACCTGACTTCCCTATCAAAACCCATTGCATTTTTTACTTTTAATGTATTTGAATTTATGTCATTAACAGCCAGTAGGACCTCTCTTGTTGAAAATACCAAAAAAGTCGGCTGGAAATACTAGATTCTCAATGAACTTAAGGATTTTTCTGGTTTGAATTTGACGAACACGGCAAGTAGGCTGTTCTTTTATATTGCATTTTTATACCTTGCAGAGGGTAATCAGGTCTGATGTTTTAAGCGCATAGAAGGAAGCACATTCTTATTTAACCATGTCCGTTGTGGCTTGGCTAGAAACAAAAGAAGCGCAACCTATTGGTCTGCGTGAGTCTTAATCAACTTGCTTTTTTCAAAGAAAAAAATGTATTTATTTTTTAGAAAATTAATTTTATGAAAATAAACATAATGAAAATCTGAATTCTTATCATTGCAATAAATAAATAGTTTTATTGCTAGATGCATAAAGTAAATTTATGTAGCTAAATAGGGAAATAAAAATGGCAGCCACGTAAATTGCTGTCTAGCGACAATATTGTATCTAGGCAAAACAATTCTGCCGGCTTCTCTGCCTTTAGCAGCAATAAATTGTGCGGCGAATTCAACAACTGTCTATCTCGCTTTCACCCATTTCGACTCCCATAAGAGCAAAATTGCTGCTAGAAATGGTCGGAAAAAACGCAGGTATCATTCCAGCCTAAAAATTTCTTAGTTATGTTTTTTGTATTTGGTAGGGCAATTAATTGAGAAAAATACAAAATTTACAAAATTGTGAATTTATGGTGCGGTTAAGAAGTTGTCGGCCTCCAAATAAGGCTCAAAAAACAAAAAGTATGTCCTATGTTCGCACGATTGCTGGAGTATACTGCATCCGAAAAAAAAATAAAAAACGAGGAATTAGTTGGCATGAATGCCTTTATCTTGTGAACCTCCAGAAAAAAAATACAAATTTTTTTTAAGAGCCATTTGAAAATGAAAAATCTATTTTTCTCCTTTTTTTTTAGACCAGTATCAAAAAAAAAATAGTAAAAATACGCGCGATACGATACGCCGTTAATTCTGCGTCGTTTGGACCCTATTTCATCAAAATCGGTCCAGAAAAACTTAAGTTATCGTGCGAAAATTTCGAGAAAATCGCGTTTAAAGTTTCGACAACTATTTTCGATAAAATAAAAACTATTTGTAATAGATTTCAAACATGGATTTAATGCATTTATGTGTTACCTTTCACCAAAAAAAAAAATATATCAAAATCGGTTCAACAGTTATCGAGAAATTTCGGTCAAAGTGCGACAAGACAAGGTAAAAAAAAATTTCATTAAATTTTCAAGTAAAATTTTTTTTTTTCAAAAGTAACTTTTTTAGAAATTTTGAACTTTTTTTAACTTTAATTGAAGTTTTTTGATATAAAAAGAATAAACATAGAATTTTGAAAAATATGAGGCTCGATGGAAATTTTTTTCATATACGAGGGACGGAAAAAAATGGTATTTTGTTAATTGTTCTAAAACATATTGTCGGATCTGCTTGAAAGTTTTACAGGATGTTTTTTAGACCCTAATAGAAAGTTTATGTTAATAAAAAGAAAATGGAAAAAAAATTTTTTTAACTAGAACACCCCCTTAATGTTTTTAGCATTTTTCACTTTTGTTGATGTGTGGCTGAGTTTTGTGTGTGATTCTGGGCACCACCAAGGCAGGCCATCTATCGATGTTACTTTTTTGTTACAAGTTATAACCATTTTAAGGATAAATTGTTAATTCTTCTTTCAGAAGGGGGTCACCATTTGTGGTGATTTAGGCCACTTTGTTGATAAAACACAGTTTATATTTAGATGGTTTATTGCAGTAGCGTCTGGCCGATATGAATGTGTATTACAGAATGCAAAAAGTTGAATGTGTGAGTGTGTGAGTTAGAGATGTACAATAATAGGCGGGATTCCATCGTGTAACGAGTTGCCGAAGCTAGCTTTCCTCTATTTTTCTCCTTCTCTACTTTTTCTACTCTTTTTTCGATTTCGATAAACAACTAAGCAATTGTTTCCACACCCACAGTGCCTGGTGAGAACGAAAAAGAAATGTCGCTGTGGTCTGCATGAAAAGGAACTGCCCTGTTCCAAGGAATTCACCTGTGAGACCAAATGCAAACAAATGCGTGATTGTGGCAAACATGGCTGCAATCGCAAATGCTGTGGGGATCAGTGTCCGCCCTGTGAGAAGATCTGTGGCAAGCAATTGAGTTGCAACAAGCATAAATGTCAGTCTGTGTGCCACAATGGTCCTTGCTATCCCTGCAAAATGGAATCCCAGGTCAATTGTCGTTGTGGCAAAACCAAACGAAGTGTTCCCTGCGGTAGGGAGAGAAGTGCACGCATAGTTTGCCTGGAGCTGTGCAGAATTTCATCGAAATGTCATCATGGTGTCAAACATCGTTGTCACAAAGGCGAGTGTCCGCCCTGTGGTCAGGTGTGTGGTCTGCCCAACCTGGCCAGTGGTTGTGGACACATTTGTAAGGCTCGCTGTCATGAAGCCATTAGAGTAAACAAACCGCAAGCCAAAAAGGTAAACTATATTAATTCTCCTGAAAATCATTTAATTTCTTGCCTTTTCTTTCAAAAGTATGAATACAAATCACTGCCACATCCACGCTGTGAGGAGGGCATCAGTGTCACTTGCATAGGCGGTCACGAGGTAGCCACCTGGCCTTGCTGGAACTCCAAACCCACTTCGTGTCAGCGTAAATGCAATCGAAACTTGAAATGTGGCAATCATCAATGTTCCTTAGTCTGTCATGCTGTGCCCAATTTGTTGGACATGCAACAGCAACCAGGCTGTGCCAACTGTACAGAAGGCTGTGCCATACCAAGACCCACTGGCTGTACACATGCCTGCCCCAAAGCCTGTCATCCGCCTCCCTGCAATCCCTGTCATTTTGTTTTCAAAACCAAATGCCATTGTGAACTCAACCAGTTGGTGTACAAATGCAGCGATTACTTTGATGAATCAGGCACGGTGCAGCAAATACTCGAGCGCAGGGAAAAACAACGCAGCTGCGGCAATCGTTGTTTGAAAAATGTGAGTGGATTGATTCTTTCCCCCCCTTTTGGAGTTTAATTTCAATTTTAAATATAACTTTTGCAGTTCCCTTGCGGTCATCGCTGCCTTGCCATTTGCCACCCGGGCAAATGTCCCAATCCCGAATTATGCCGCAAAAAAGTGCGCATATTTTGCTCTTGTAAGAGAATCAAACAGGAGATAGCCTGTGACAAGGTTAGAGCAGGACAAACTCAACTCGATTGCGGTACCCTCTGTGAGTTGGAGCATTCTAAGGCAGCTGCTGCGGAACGGGAACAGGTGGAGCACAAGCGACGCTTGGAGGAGGAAAAGAATCGGCTGGAGTTGGAGAAATTTCAACAAAAGTTTGCCAAACGCAAGCATAAAGAACGCAAAACTATGGACATAGAACGTACTCAACGGAAAATCAATTGGCAAAAAGTGGCCATCTATTCTGTATCTCTAGTGGCCATATTTGGTGCACTGGCTGTAGCTTACTATGCTGAGAGTTAGAATAGTCTAAAATCAATCAGTTTTTAAACTGAAAATTTTGAAATATTTCAGTTTATTTGCGGAACACTTCAAATTTTGTATAATTTTTGAAAGTTTTTGGTGTTTTTCAACATTAAATCCCTTTTTCAAATTTCCCTTTCTTTTTACAACAAAATCAGAAAACTTAGAACTTTTTGATATTCAAAAAATCAGGCAAATCCCGTTTATGATATAGCGGATGAGATTGATACTTGAAATTTGATTTCCATTTAGTTTTGCTTGACCATAAAAACTTTTTCAATTGGCTAATGTCTTACAAGCCTGGTCCGGTTTTCACTTTCGACAAAAATTGTCGAATTCGAATTTGTTTAATGTGCTGTTGTATAAAATGGATTGGGTTAATCAGATTAAAACGTTTTAGTTTGTATCCGTCAAGTAAAGAGTAAGTAGAAACTCAAGTTTTGATACGGATTTCCTGGATTGTTTAATAGGAAAGAGAACATGTAAAAAATTCGAATTCACTTTTGTGAAAACCGGAACATTGACTTTAATGTTTGCAATTTGGCATGGTTTGGTTAAGTGATTCGGTTCTTAATATATTATCAGGTCCTTTCTGCATTCGAATTTCTTAAATGTTTCTCAAAGGTCAATTACTTAAAGTTTCCTCAGATTTCTATCTCTAGAGATTTCGTACAAAAGTTTTGGCTTTCGATCTAAATCAGGAGTACTTTATATGTGAAGTGACAAGAATAAGATCGACAACTAGATCGTAGGGAAGGAAAACAGTAAGCAATAATACTAATTGACCTTAAGCAAGCGGTTTCAAATCGCTCTACTTTAAAGGCAAGCAGTTTTAGTTTGAAATGCAAGCGTTATAACGATAATCTAAAGCAGGGGTGCCGAAGCCTGTTCCGTTTTTGTTGGCGCGTGCAGACCTGCAACAACAACATCATATGTGACTCTCTTCTCTCTCTCTCCTATGTCTCTGGTAAATTAAAAAGCAACAACAATGTTGCCTGAGCGCTTGCACGCGTGTGCTTGAGACAGCAATGACCACACACACACTCACACAAACAAACAAAAATCGGCTTTCTATTTCTTGTAGTTGTTTTTGCTTGAGTTGTATTTTGTGCATTTGTATTTGCTTTCACGCGCTCGTAAGCTCATTCTGGGCACCCCTGATCTAAAGGTTTCCGGTTTCACCCCCGCACTGAAAGAAAAAAGAATAGTTTTTGATGATTCTCAGGATGATTTTTCGATATCCATTTGGACTGAATAGTTAACTATCCTTTTTTTGGGATCCATTGTAGTCGATTTATTTTCGAAAAAAGGATATTAAAATATCCAAAGGATATTTAACAACTATCCATTTGAACTGTTAAAAACTATCCTTTTTTTCATATCCATTGGATCTTTATGAAATATCCTTTGGTTCTTTTTTAGTATGCAATTCTTAATATCCGTTGAATCTTAATAGCATATCCCATGGATCTGTTATTAATATCTTTAAGATCCATTGGATCTTAATGACGTATCCCAAGGATCTGTTGTAAAGATCCTTTCCAAAAAAAAAACAACACAATAACTTGTATCAATTTATTTAATTTTGATAATTTAAATGTAATATTTAATAAACAAAAATTTTGGGAGTATCGGGAACGGGAATGTTAAAATTAGTGAGTATGTATTGACTTAGAAGTAGTCCTCCAGTAAGGCCATCCTCATAGTCTTAAACTTTCATTAAGAGGTTCCGGTTAAACGGGCTCTTTATATTATCGTTAAAATAGGAAGTGAGCTTCTCTAGGGAGCCGTACCGGTTTAGTTCCAAGCACGGTTGCCACGTAAAAATATTAGATTACACAAAAAAAAAATTTAAAAAAAAACATTGAGCGCGTTCACCAGCATACACCAATCATCTAACATAAATCATCAATCAACATAAAAGTGTTTGGCTGCTGGTGAACGTGTTTGATAGAATTTTAAGGCAACAGAGTCAACGATATATTTTTGTTGGCGGAACTTTTGAATTTTTGGCAACGAATAGCTAAATAAAATTTAGAACAGACTGTTAAATTTATATGACCGTCGTCAATAGCAGCAACTGCTCCTAGAATCCCCTTGAATTTTCCTCAAAACTTTGTTAGCCGTTTAAAATTTATTGTAATCCCAGCGAGAACACAACAAACTCGAATATCTGATGGCCAGATCTTTTTCCTATTTCAAAACGCTCATTTAGTAATATGAAGAACTCCTGTGTTTTGCCAGCAGCCAAATTACATAACGCTGGGTTTTATTAAGAGTTACTTTCGCTATTAGTTCATCCATAGCAACGCAGAGAAGGGTCTGCAAATGTTCATTTTAATCAAATATTTAATGGGCAATAAGCTGAGAGTCCTTAACGATGCACGGGACATCATGAACTAATCCTTGAATTTGTCCATTCTGTAATTTTGTACTTTCACGACAATTGAGTACACGGGGGCTGCTTCTTTTTGAAGAGGCGGCTTTTCAAGTTTTATTCCTCCGCAACAACCAGTAAAGACTTCAGGGCCTTGCACGAATTTCCGTGATCTACTTGCGAATCCACGTCCTTAGCAGAGGATTCATTAATTAATAACAAAGAGGTTTCCACATTCATTTTGCATTTGCCTTGACAAAATTACTTGTTTGTTTACTACTGAAAGCTGTGTGCTATCGATAACAAATTACAATCAAGCAATTCTAACAAACTATTTCTTTGATGTATTCACATCTAACACAATCACGAAAATTAGCAATCATGATTGCACATCATGCCTGTTCAGCAGCACAATCTAACAAAAATAGTCGATTTTCATTAAAAAAGGGGCAACAAAATTTTCTTTCCTTATTTATGTTATATTTTCATTTAATAAAATATAGAAAATCTCTTTCACAAAATCGTTAAACTATACCTCCATAGACCATAGACACCAGTCAGTGCTTTGTAAAAGTTGTGAAATCGGTCATTGAAGGTAATAATTGCTCCCTGAAAAGTACGGAAAACACACTTCTGCTTGTATTCCACGGGTTTCTATACATAACTTTCTTATAATAACTAAATAGTCAATATTTTGTATGGTTTACATACATAAACCATACTCTAAGATCAATTACTTCTCTATATTTCTATGTATTTTACAGACCACACACATAATGTGGCTCTGTACTCATCTCCTTGCGAAGGACTTTTTTTTGAAAATGAATCAAATTCTAGTTTGCAACAATTTGCTGAACCAGCTCCAAGTCAAACTCTCGCACCGTTTTCTTTACTTATAAAATGGTGGATTTCCTTATACACTTGATATCCATATATTGTGACTAAGTTCCAATTATATCTATAAGAGTGTGTAACAAAGTTATTGAGATTACACTATACAACAATTTTCAGTATATTGAGGGGTTGGTGATGATTATCGATGATTTCGTGTGTTGAATACGAATCTGTTTCAGAATCAGATTTTCGGTGATTTGGGATTAAAGTGGCTTAGAATGCCTATTTTGAAATTTTTTAGGGGCGTTTTGTGAAGGAGATTACTTTTGTTTTGACTCTTTTTAATAATATGGTTCGGTACAGTTCTACGATTTTCTTAAGCGAAGATATACCATTTATTGATTTTACTTAAAAGACACAAATGTCGTTTCGCCTGTGTTTTTGAAAGTCTACAAGTTTTAGGAAATACTCTAAGCACTTCGAAATGATGAGTTTCTTTTGATATCAACTTAACTATTAAAGCGGAACTTTGAATATCCCAACAACCTGTCTTTAAGAACCGAAATCTCCGAAAGCGAAACATAGATTTACGATTTGTGATTTATAATTATCAATTTTACATGCTGAATGCAGTGATTACCGATTGCGATTGGTATATTTGACCATCAAGATGGTTGAAACTGAAACTACCTAAGCCATAGGATATTTTAAAGTCTGCTATAAAGCTAGGAGACCTTCTTTAGTAATTGCAAATCGGAATTATCTGCTGAATGGGCCCATTGTTCGGATCAGACTAACCAATTTGATAGATTTTAAAGATTTTTTTCGAAATTAGACAAATTTACGGCTTTAGGCCGATGATTTTGTATCGAACCTTGGGTCGGCCTACGATTTACCCACATAAGGGTCGAAAGCGCAGAGATTTCTTGTTATAAGATGCCAAAGTGACAGCAAGGCCACCAAGCTTTATGCAATTGTTAATCATTTTTAAACTAAGAAGTAAAGTTAAATCGTAGAATCTTAAATATTGCCTAATGTTCCCAATGCAAACCTATGAAACGATACAACCTTAAATTTTTTTTTTTACTTTAGCCCCTCCACCCCCGATAAGTCAGCCCTCTTTACGCCGATCGGCAAAATATTGCGGGAAATGAAATTGGAGCACCCAAAAACCTATAAAACGATACCCCATTTAATTTTTTTTAGATATTCCTCACGACCCATAACTTAGCCCCCTTTCGGCCGATCGGAAAAAAAATGCCAGAAATGGAATCAGAGCACCTAAAAACCTATAAAACGATACCCCATTGGAATTTTTTTTTTTAATTTCCCTAATAGAACAGCCACCCTACTCACTGATCGGAAAAATAATGTTAGAAATGGAATCAGAGCACCTGGAAACCCATGAGTACTGAATCTGACACTTCTGAAACGAAAAACAGCGACGTTATCAGTCAGTGTGCAATGGGCCTATTTAGACAATTTGTTTTCAAAATGTGGGCAAATGATTTCAAAAGTTTTTACAATTTTACCATTATGTATTCTAAAATAAAATTCAATTCATTTGGTGGGATTTTCTGATTCCAAGCCATTAACGCGGAATCATCAAACTATCCATGCACTGGGAAGAATCTAGTACGAATCCGATACGTACGCAAGAGATAACTATCATTATAAGTTCGGGGACGCGTAATCTAAATAACAAACTTGAAAATACATAGTACGAATTCGATATGGACGCGCTAGATAACTATCATTATAAGTTCGGGGACGCGTAATACAACTCCCTATAAAATCTGAATAACAAACTTGAAATTATTTTCCTTAAGGGGTTACATGGGTTTCGTTGGGTAAAAAAGAGGCCTATTTTCGTGGCAAAAATTTGAAATAAACTTGATCTGCGTGCAGACAATAGGAGTCTACATTTCAAATTTGGTTGCTCTAGCTCTTCTAGTCTCTGAGATCTAGGTGTTCATACAGACAGACGGACGGACGGACAGACGGACATGGCTATATCGAATCGGCTGTTGATGCTGATCAAGAATATATATACTTTTATATGGTCGGAAATGATTCCTTCTGCCTGTTACATACATTTGTACGACTTTAGTATACCCTTTTACTCTACGAGAAACGGGTATAAAAAACTAAAACTCCTCCATTGTGACGTCATTTCCGGTGACTCCTTGAAAAAAAGGTGCGACCGCGTTGTCAACAGGATCGTCTAAAATGAAAAAACAAAAATAAGTGTTTTAGTTAAGACCATAAACTCGTGCTTGAACGAAGGAAAGAAAAAAAAGTAAAAATTGGAATTTTGGCAGACATTTTTCCAAAAAAATGAAAATTTTGGTCAAATTTGCTTGACATTTTGTTTTTTTTTTTTAAATAGTTGTAATAGGTGTAAAAAATCCTTCGTCCAAGCACGAGTAAATTGTATCTCGAACACCTGTGTAAAATTTCATCAAGATCGGTTGAGTTGTTTTTCGAGAACATTTGACAACCGACATTGAAAACACGATTCCGAGAAAAACGCGTTTTAAGTTTTGAGTAACAATAAAAGTGGAGAAAAAATGTTTCTTGTAACTTACAGTGAATCGTCGATTCCTGGGCCATAAAGTAAAGATCCTGCAGCAGTTGCAATGTCCAGTGCTTACTTTTGCTCCTGTCGATGACGGTTTCTGGCTTCGCGAGTCTCGCTCGCAGACACACACGGTTTTCATCCAAAATTCGGGCATATTCGTGGGAGTTTTGGCCTAATTTTAAATCCACACCGTGCATAATCAATAATAAAGCTGATGTTCCTTCATTGAAGACCAATGCCGCAATATTAACAATCTTTGAACCAGCAGGAAGTATTTTTGGAGTAATTTTCCAGATCAACTGGTTGAAGCTCTCGTTGTTATTTTGTGTGAAACCACCAACACACCGTTCGAGAAGCTTAGCCTTACTGATATCATCATATATTGGTTTCAAACTTCATCTGGTAATGGAGTATAATCATGTTTAAATGATAAAAGAGTATTTGTAGCTGATGCTCGTTGCCAAGCGCACCAAGAGTCTCGACCTTTTTTGTATCTGTAGAGTTATAGTGATAATAGGTAGCCCATATAGCGTCTATCATTTTTTCTACTGATTCACAGTTTCTTCTTATCGCCAAACCATAGTACATAGTTAATTTGTCTATTAGTTTACTGGTCAGTTTACCTTTGCCAGAAAGAGTTTTTTTTTTGTGTTGTTTTTACCTTTTACTATTTTTTCCTGTTGTTTTCTTTAAACGGGTCCCTATTCTTTTTTGCACGTGTCCAACGCATTCTTTTTTTATTGATAACAAAATCGTCACCGTAAGGTTGGGCTTTGAGAAGACCAGAGTAGGTTTTTGAGTCCCCATCTCCTACATATATAATTAATGAACCTCAGTCCATATTTGACAATCGAGCGTTTAAACATTTCAATAATCGATGAGACTTCCATGTTTCCTGACCCTTCTATACCTGACTTGGAGCACACACCTTCCAAAGGCTGTATCTCTGAAACTATTATTCGGATCGACTTGAAAATTTAGGATAATATTCTTGAGATGTTGTAGAAAAAAAATCGATTCTTTGAACCTACAAAACCCATGTAACCCCTTAAAAGCTAAACCAAAGTTGAGTTAATTTTAGTTTCATATCAATTTTGCAGCTAATTTTGTACTTTTCTAATAAAATTAGAGAATAGAAAACTAAACTAGTAGTAGAATCTATCAGTAAAGATGCACTGCCACTACCACGCACTAAAGCAGGGATCGGTAATGTGAGCAGAAACGTCTTCAGAATTTAAGAAAAGTTGTCAAGTTGTTTAGCACATTCAATCAATGAGCTTTGCTACGACGGCAGCGGCCGAGCAAAAAAAGGGAAGCTTCTGAAAGCTCTCTCAGTGCCGACCCCTGCAGTAAAGTAGTTTAATACACATAATAAAAAAAAAAAACATAATTAAAATATGCTTAATTTGATTTAATAAATGTCTTGATAAGAATTTTTGCTAATTTTCGAGTATTTTATTTGTCTAGAGCTTAAGCCTTCTTGACCTTCTTCTTGTAGTAACAGGCGGCCGCAAATACGGAAGCACTTAGGAACGTGGATATAAGGAAGTTGGAGAGTAGCATATAGTCATGGGACTGCACATACACCGTATAGATGCGGGCTAAACAAAAACAAAACATAGAAAAATATAGATTAAATTGAGACTTTAAAACATTTGCGAACGAACTTACTCATATTGGTAAAGGCGGACAGGGCCCAGGTGGTGCGACTAACAGAGCTGGCATCTTTCGAACGCAATATGGCAATTAGTTGGAGCACTTTGCTCGTAGCTCCAATGGGTGTGCAAAAAGGCTAAAAAGTTGACAAACAAAATGAAACAATAAACATATAAATAGCCCGCACAAATATTACACAACAAATACATTTGACCTTGGGCAGCAGACGAAGCAGCATAAGCAAAAGAGATGAGCTGCTGCCCCCGCCCAGTCTTTTAACTTAACCCGTTTGCCCCTCTGCCCACCGCCTCACTTAGTACGATAACATAATTAATTAGAAATAGAAACAAGTTTCAACTGCGTTGCTTGCGTCTTATCTGGGTCTGCCAAAGCCACCTCTAATCAGTATCAGTGACAAATGATAGCAATTGACTCACCACCAGGAACGTCAGGATGATAATGGGAAAGAGTCTCAGGTAAATGAGTGTAGCTACGATGGCATAGCACACGGCAAATATTTGTGTACGCTTTCCCAGCATATCCTGATACTTGAAGGCATAGTAGATGAGGGCATATTCCTGCAGCAATAAGACAGGATACTCCATATACGAGAGAAAGTCATAGCCACTGCTGTAGTTGTAGGAAATCATAACCGTATAGCTAAACAGCTCCAGGCAGAGACCCAACACGCTGATGCCTACAAACGGAAGGAGGGGTGGGTAAAGACCAGTTCCTGGTTTGTGAGTGGGTGGCTTACCTTTCGAGGATTTGTTTGCTCTTATGGTATTGATCTGAGGCACCTTTATGACCAAACATGATGAGACTGTAATCAGACTCAGCAAATCGGCTATGACCAATACCAGACCCTTGTCCAGGTAGTTGGACACCACCTCAGCCATGGCTAAACAATTTTGAGTGATTTGGCTTTGATTTTTTTTAAACGGTTTTACTCGATACCTGCTTAGGTATCGATGGTTTCGATAGCATACTCGAACGGTCCCACTAATCCCAAGAATAGTCGAGTTGAGCGTTGCCACTTGGGTTATCACAATATAGCCTGTGCTCTGGTCATTAAGCTATCTTTCCCCGTCTGTCCAAATCATAAAAAAACGAAAATTGTATTAATGTTTTTAACAATATAATATTTAAATACGGTGTACGTGAACAACAAATACCGAGTTAGTTAGCTTGCACTCTGGCGAAGCAACGGTACAACAACGTATGTGAAAAGTTCGATCTAAACGTGTGTGCGCCTCTCAGCGTGTGTATGTGTGTGCGAGTTGGCTAAACGCGAAAAGTGTAAAACGCCTTAAAAACTTAATTCATTTCACTAATGGCAACTGCAAAACTCATAATTGTTTGACCAAAAACGTTAAGAAAACATTTTTTTTTCTCAATTTTTCTCAGGGATGTCGTGACATTTGCTCGGTTTGCTTGTGTGTATGCGTGAGTGTCTGTGTGAGTGTGTGTACAACAATGTTCACATTTTTCTTTTGTTGTTTGCTCCACGAATTATGGGGCTCTCCTCCATCATCAGAGTATATTGGTGCAGTGCAGGTGCAGAAAAGTGGGGTTAGGGCCAAGATTTGTAATGAAATTGCAATGAACATTTTTGTTTTTGGAAATTGCATAAACAAATGACGAAAGATTAGCTCTCGCTATGGGTGTGAGTGCGTGTGTGTGTGTGTGTGTGTGGCAGTCTCCGCCCCAATTTCTTGAAAATGTTCTCTGTCGTCATGTTATCCTGTGGTCTTCGCACAGGTAAATCACAGCCAGACCCTAAAAAAAACACATTTTATTGAAGGGAGGTCAACAGCCAAAACGACGTAGAAGGAGAGAAGGAGGGTGGAAAGGGAATGAATGCCTGCACATCTGATCTGTTTTTACGGTGATGCAACAGCAGGACCTTAATTTGTGTCTGTGTGTGTGTGTGTGTGTGTGTTGAACATTCCTTTGTGATCTTTCGCCCCTTTTGCTGTCTCTGGATGCTGTGTGTTGCCTTGCAGCGATCCCTTTTCTTTTCTGTATGCGTGTGACAGACAAGACACGACGTCGTCCCGTCCAGTGTGAAGCTGTAGCCGCTGACAAGCCATTAGAGATGAGTGATCCTGTCACCAATGTGACTGTGACTTGTTCACTAGGCTGTTACTCGCGGGGGGCGATACAATTTGTAAGAAGATATGTATTTTTATAGATAGGAGATTGAAGATAGTAGACACTAGACTGGGTGAATCTAAAGGGACGCCAACTGTGCTAAACTTCTTTAAGCCTCTAAGCGACTGAACCTGATCTTTACAATATTTTAACAGTTGGTTTATGTGGATGATAAGGCTGGAAACCGGCTCAAAAACATATCTCAGCAATTATTCAATCCGTGAAAGTGAACCAGCTTGAATCAGTTTATGGATTAAGTTTGGATACCAACGAGACCAACAAAATTTGGAAGGTACTTATAGTAGTTAAAAAACCCTGGCTGGGTTTGATCTGATTGGCTAAGGTTTGCTTGTAATGGAATCTTGAAGCTTTCAGTTTTTTTGAAAAAGTGTTTTGTTGTTCAATTCCATATCTCACAAACTATTTGATATTTTACTTTACTGTCTTCGGCAATTTTGTAGCTCTTAACCAGGCCTACATAACACTTTCTATGCACCAGCTCAAAAAAATAACGTCTTCATGCTCAAAATCACGAAAATGTGAAAAATATCACACTTTTTCACTGCGTTTTTTTTTTCAATTCAATATAGTATTTAATACGAGAATGTAGATACGAAAAAAGTGAACAATTTTTATAAACATAATAATAATATCAAATTATTCTTTTATATAATTTTGACCTAGTTTAAATAATACTTGTAAATTTACTATTTTTGTCAGTTTGCATTTACCACAATCTGCATTACATTCTGTTATTTTTATCGAGTTAAGCTTTATAATAAGACGGAATAAGAAGGATTTTATGTTTAAAAGCTATAATATTTCATTTGACTTCCATTGACATTCTGAATCTCTTGTCATATAGTTCACCGTCTGAATCATTTGGCCATCTGAACTTGATAGGCCATTCCAAGACACATTACTCATTAGCCTCACAAAACGAAATTTTCAGACTCCACCAACATAAAGTAATGAAGATAGATAGATATCAACATGTATATGGGCATTTCCACAGAAAGGTCAACCAAAAACCGAAAACATCTATTCATTAAATGCAGCTAACTTATCCTATGTATATCAATATAAGTTCCTGAATCAACATTTGTATATTATTTATGATTACGCAAAAGGATACATACATAAATTTATGAAAAGCAACGTAACGTATGTCACGTTGCGTATCATAATGAGTCAAATATGAAGAAAAGCAACATTTATTTTTGAGAGAATCAGTTATAAATATATAGCTACATTATTGCAGATCATATAAAAGTTAGTTGCATTAAAAAACTCGAACGCATTCCTCAGAGTTTTGCTCTTTTACAAATGCAGACAAAACGCACTTCCGTATTATGTCACGTTGCGTATGCCTTTTTGTCTGCCTGTATCTTGGGACCTTACTGTCTAGAACTCTCAGCTTTTACATTAAATATAGTGCTATCCAAACACCAATATGCGTAAATTTATCGTACTATTTTTCTATGTTTTTATACTCTGTACCGAAGGTACATAGAGTATATTAAGTTTGTGCAAAAGTATGTAACAGGGAGAAGGAATCGTTTCCGACCCTATAAAGTATATATATTCTTGATCAGCATCAACAGCCGAGTCGATATAGCCATGTCCGTCTGTCCGTCCGTCCGTCTGTCCGTCCGTCCGTCCGTCCGTATGAACGAAGAGATCTCAGAGATGTTAAGAGATAGAGGTTTGACATGTATGGGACATATATTTGTTATACTTGCAGGCAGATCAAGTTTATTTTCAATTTTTGCCACGCCCCCTCGCGCCCCCGCAATTTGGAAAAAACTTCATATCTCCTACAGTTTTGGAGATAGATCGTTCGTTCTTTTTAGAGATACCTTGTAAACAAAATTATTTATCGATTTGCTGAAGGCACGATAAAGATCGGATGAACGATACTCAAGTTATGGGCAAAAAACGGCCAGTTAACACAATTGTTAAAAAATTGTCACGTTCGTAGCTGATCAGCACCACCTAGGAAGTCGATCTAGCCATATCTGTCTCTCCGTCTGTATGTTACTTTAGACGATAACTCTTGTACGGAATAAGATATCGACTGATTATTTGGCATAGGAAAATTTGAAGACATTTGTAGGACTGTGTTGGAAGATGGGCGAAATTGATCTGATCTTCAAGATTTCATATTTTTTCCATCTTTGCTTTGTATATTGCTTTATGTGAAAAAGAATTAAGTCTAAATATTGATACCACGCAAAAATAGTTAACAAGAAAATTATTTTACTTACAATTTTCCCAAAAAAATACTACAAAACGTTGATATTTTTTTACATTTTCGTGATTTTAATCATGGAGGTGTTAAAAAAATTGCTGAAGACAGTAAAGTAAAATTCCAAATAGTTTATGAGATATGTATAGATTTGAACAAAAAACATTATTACAAAAAAATCTGAAAACTTCAGGAGTCTATCACAAAATACCTTAGCCAATCAGACCAAACCCAGCCCAAGATATACTTAACAAGGTAGCCGAAGTCACTCTCTCGCTCTCTTTGCTTACTTCTTAAATGTCACTCTGTAAACAACCCTTGTGAGCGACGCATCTCCGCCGACGATTTTTTTTGTCTTCAGCTTCTTATTTAAGAAGTTGTGAGAGAGCGAGTGCGGCTACCTTGTTAAGTATACCTTGACCCAGCCAGTGTTTTTATACCCTTGCAAAGGGTATTATAATTTTGTCCAGCAGTTTGCAACGCATAGAAATATTCATTTCCAACCCCATAAACTATATATATTCTTGATCAGGGCGACGAGCTGATTCGATCGACTTTGTCCGTCCGTCTTTCTTTCTGTCCGTCTGTTTCTACGCAAACTAGTCTCTCAGTTTTAAAGCTATCGAGCAGAAATTTTCCACAGAGTCTTTTTTTTACTGCACGCTGCTAATATGTCGGAACCGACCGGATCGGATGACTATATCTTATAGCTGTCATAGGAAACATCGGTCAAAAAGTGGGTCTTAGTGAGAAAAACTTTTTTGTTTTCAATGTTAGCGTCTTTGAACTCGGCCATTATTAATATTATATGCTTTCAAACAGATTTGCATACTTTGGTCAAAATCGAATGACTATATCTTATAGCTGTCATAGGACCGATTGGTCGGAAAATGGGTCTTAGGAAAAAATTTTTTTTTTTTTAAAGTGAATCGTTCTTAAGGTCGGTGACTCTTAATATTAAACGCTTTCAAACTAATTTAAAAAAGTTGATCGTACATCAGGTGACTATATCTTATGGATGCCATAGGACCGATCGGTCGAAAATGATTCTTAGTAAGAAATTTTTGTTGTTTTTAATGTTAGCGTCCTTAAACTCACTGATTACTAATTCTATATGCTCTCAAATATATTCGCAAAATTTTGGATATGAAATCCTTGTTTTAAGTTTAGACTTTGTTATTCCAATGTAAAGTTTATTGCATGGAATTTTATATACAACATTGCTTTTGTCGTCTTTTTCTATTTTGGATTTCGCCTTGTTGTAAAAATTTTTCATTGTGTTTGTGGGCAATTTGTATGTTGTGTCTGTTGAAACATTCCGATTTTGCGAAGCGCTCTGAGAGTTTTGGAACGTACGTGAGGCACCTATATGATTTTGGATGTTTGTCGTCTTTTGGTTTTATTGTCTTGTTTCTACCAATTAAAGATTTTATAATCTTCATGGGGAAGTCGTTATTCGTCAGAATTAGCTTAATTTCGGAAATGATGTCCTTATGGTAAATCTCGTCGCTTATGTTCAGCATCCTTTGAATACAGCTAGCAGCTGTATTTACTATCATATTTCTTGGGTGTTTGGAGTAGAAGTTTATTATTCGTCCTGATGCTGTGGGTTTCTTGTACCATTTAATTTGAAGTTTGTTTCCATGTCTGTTGATAGTGGAATCTAAATAAATATTTATTATTTTTAAGAATGAAGTTCACAGATACAAAATTTTATTTTCATCTCTGCTTCGCAATCATTTATGCTTCTTTTTGCAAAGTTTTGTAGCAGCTTAAGGCCGAGTTTATTTCTAGAGATACTTTATCAGTGCGTCCTTCGTCGGGATCATTTTGCAAAAAAAAGAGGGTAAATTCCCTTTTCGAAATAGGAGATCGCGTTCGTCAAGGCATTTATACAGCCGTTTCTGGCTCCTCATCAAGCGCTTGTTCGGTTACTAACAGCATCGAGCTGATTAATCACCATTTAAATCTTCAAAACCAATAAAGTTTGTTTAGCTCAATATCTATCAGGCCTGTTCCGGGTTTCACTTTCGACAAAAATTGTCGAATTTGTATCAAATTGATTGGTTTAATCAGGTTAAAACGTTTTAATCTGAATCCATCGAGTTAAAAGTTACTAGAAACTAAAGATTTGATACGGATTTCATTGCTTAATAGAAAAGAGAACATGTAAAATATTCGAATTCACTTAAGTGAAAACCGGAACATGGCAGTATATAAAACATGATTCGCTGATGTTGTCACTTTTGTCAAAATAATTGTTCAATAAGTTTACGAAAAGATTTGCGTAAATAATAAGCTAGCGATGCCCAGCCGTATGCTCTTTGGGTACGCTTTGTTTTTGTAATTGCACCGAAGATAGGAAATCAGTGATCGTATACATGCAGGGCGCGAGGTCACATGCAAGCGATTTCTTGTGTATGCGTCGCGTAGAACATAAACCGGTCTTGTACTCTTCTTTGATTGGTGTTTGCGCGCGCAAGCAAGCTGGACCAACAACAATTTCATGTGATTTTGTTGTTGCCTTACCCAATTTCAATGTGACTTTCATATTGGTGTTGGTGCTTTTCTTTGTGAGTATTGGTGAGTGCTCTGCAGCATGCTGCTTTTGGGCATGCTTGTAATAAGCCTTAAAAGTTGCTATAGCACCCTGATCTATTGTTTGGATTAGATTTGTGGTGTTTGTACGCAATCTCCACATTTTCTAATAATTCCAAATTGAGTTATGCCTCGTTGCTTAAGTTCTATTTCTTCTTTTCTGAGAAAAGCTAGTTTTAAGTCACAAAAGCAAGACATTTGATTTTAAATTGACTTATCCGGCTTAGTTCTATGGTTTACATCTTGTCTTCTAGTATTCAAATCTTATCAAACAAACAATAATTTCTTAATTTAAGTATCTAGTTGGCAAGTGTATTTTCAATTGTTCCCTAAATTGCGTTGCATTACTGATATTCTATATGTTGGTTGGTAGTTGGTTCCACAACCTAACAGTATTAAAAACGAATTGTCGCTCCGAACTAGCTAGTTTATGGCGTACTGCTATTAAGTTCATAGTTTTTATCGATGTGGCAAAACTAATCTTGTCATACAAATGTGATGGTTCTCTAGTCTTTATTATCTTATGCAGAATAATAAGCGATCTGTATATTGCAATGTAAAGTCAACAACGTATATTTGAATAGCAAGGTGTGTTAGGATAAACATATCTAGCTATATTGTTAAATCTAAGGTTAAGTCTTCTTTGGGAGGCAGCATCACAGTTTCCAAATATTTCAAGCCCATAGCACAGTGTAGGTTTCAAGTATGTCTTTGCGATCAAAATTCTGAGGAGGAATATTAGTCATCTAGCATTTATTACTGAATTTCGAAATTTCGGGCAATTGTTTCTTGTTCAGTTCTTTGAAACACCTTGGAATTTCTGAGTCATATACTAAGGCTGGGTGTAAGCTGCGTCACAGAGAATTACATTTCAGTGTTACAGCGCAATGTGAACGGAGAATGCCTTGTCACCGAAATCACTTGGTGTCTTATACTTTTCTGTGAAGCCAATGTGAACACTTTTGAATTGTGTCAGAAATTGTCACTGACAATATTGTCTCAGTATGACGCAGTGTACAATTTCAAATTCCCTTCAACATTTCCAACGCAATACGTGGCAACTGTGTTTTTAGATCAGCAATTAAGAACTACGGTGGTCACAATAGCAAATTATTGAACTACTATAACTACTATATGTTTCTAACTATATAAAAAGTGACCTATAACCAAGAGTTAAAGTCGACTGTATCACCATTGTTATCATTCATTGGTCCTCTAAACCATTTCAGACATTCAAAAGTGCCTGGTCTTTGAATTTTGAAAGCTTAACATTCTACGTACATACCCAGACAGCATTTTATGAAATTTTCGATCACTTTCGAGTCTTCAAGTCCTCTGTCTGACTGATAGTCATAAATTATATTTTTGCCGGGAGAATATGGTACCCTAGCCGAGACTCTTGTTAAACAGTCGTTTAAAGCCCGTTTTCTTATCAGTTTCTACTCATATTTCCCATCATTTGCGAGTATTTTGAGCTTATGCATGAGTCATTTTCGAGTCTTCTTTAAATCTGACATGAAATTAATCTCTTTTAATCTTCAAAAAGGACTCAAAAAAGACTCATCAAGGCGACTCTTGTTAAAATGATCTTTCAAATGCTAGGTTTCTCAATGTACTAAATTTGCATTCCCCGTTTCCAAATTGACTTGCGCAACATGGATTGGATTTCTAAAAAGCATCTTTAATTATCCATTGAAACGATTCTGTACTATAAAATAGTTTTTTCCGTTTATAATTTTGAGAAAGTTATTAAAGATCTTAAGAAATTGACTTAAATGATTGTTTGCATCTAAACTGTTTTTTATTATACAGTGATTTAGGTTCGGGAGCTTCAATATTTGAAAGGCTTGGTTCATGGTCCGGTTCGACGGACCCGAACAACGCGAAACATAAATAAAAACCCGGAAAGCCCGGTTTACAGAACAATTCTACTGTTTCTTTAGAATCAGTATTCTTTAGGTATTGCAACCCAATAATAGTCCTTCATTTTGAGTCAGTCACAGTGACTCGATAATAATTGACTCATCTCTGAAAGCCAGTCCCAAGTGTGGAGGGAAAAGATAGCGGCTTGAATTGCAAGGTGTACGTGATGATGTTGTTGTTGTTGTTGTTGTTGTAGCTGCTGTGGCTGCTGTGTATCTTTGCTGCTGCTGCTGCTGCTTCTTCTTACGTCCGTTACTTCTTGTCATCTCTTCTCTGCCCCGCTGTCTCTCTCACTGCTGTTGCATGTGTGTCTGTGTGTGTGTGTGTGTGTGTGTTATTGTGTTGTTGTAATACCCGTTTCGTCTTCTTTTTCCCATTCTACTTCGCGCCGTTTTAGCCTCTTCCGCCGATCTTGTTGCCGATGCACTTTTGTGATTTCCTTTTTTGAGTTTCAACAACGACGACGACGGGGCGGACGTAGCAGACGGACAACGGGCTTACAAAATAATTTTTCCCACTGCTTTTCATTTCTTTTGGATTTTTTTTTTTTATTCGCAATTTGGCTGGGCGAGAATCACCACCATCATCATCATCATCATCTTCATCGTCATCGTCTTCAGTTTGTGCTTGTTGCGTGGGAATTTTTCTAGTTTTACTGCATACCCCAGGTACAAAGGATTTGTTTAAGACTCCATTTGGAAGGCTGAGGGAGTATTTTGGTATTGAAAGTGTTTTATTTGGGTGTTTCTCCAAAAGATTACTACTGACAGAATCCATCAAAGTAGTTCTAATGTTTTTAGGGATAAAGATTAATAGAGAATAGTTTCATTTAATCAAATTCCACTCCAAAAGCAGCCCTAAAATGTGCCCCAAGGTCTCTAGGTGAAACCTGTTGTGTGACATAATGGATACCAAATCAGGATTTATGTGCAATTCTGTAAAAGGTTCGACTTGCAGAACCAATTCTTAACTTATCGAACCTAAGCTACAAATCTTTTCAGTTCGTTTTTGCCTCTATTTTTGATCAATTTTCAGCAAAATAGAAAACCAACAATTTATAATTGTCATTTAGAAGACCCCTATCAAAAGTACATTCGATAAGTCTTTGCAAGCGAGCTCAATAACGAGCCTTAAATGTCAAATAACCGTGCTTAAAGCTAGTTGCCTCTGAGAATGTAGTTTATAAAATGAAATAATTTAAAAGAGTGTATAAAATTAATAATGAAAGTCACTCCAATGTGTTCTACATGTCGCTTCTGACCCTCCCCCCATACGATTTGTGTAATTTTTGTGTGAAAAGCGATTTGTAGAACACATGGAAATATGTGAAATTCCCAGATTATAGGCAATGTCATGGTTTCTTTAATGAAAGCATTTTGTTTTGGGCTGGAGGAAGAAGAAGCAGTGTCCTTTCTTTTGGGATGCTTCAGCAGAACTTCACCACAGTTAAAAACGCATCTAAAGATTAGAATTAGCACGGGAAGCACATGAGATCAGAGGTCATAGACGTAGTCAAAGCCAGCTTCATGAACTGGAGGCGGAGCATGCTTCCCGGGCTATATAAGAGAAGGAACAACTAGCTGAACTTAAACTTAAAGGTGGCTGAAGTGTATTAGCCTCAACAGTAGCAACGGCAGCTGTAGAAGCCTGGTGCCTTTAATGTCATAGCTAGCGACGAGCCAGTTGATGCATGGCATTGTCACAGTAGCAATGGAAGCAAACACAGCAAACTTGGGCTAAACGGCAGCCTTAGAAGCCACACCACTATAATGGGTTGTGGAGGCTGTATAGGTTGAGACTCGGGTGATGTGAACATTGGGCAAATGGCATACCAGCCATATACATGCTAGAAAAATACCGAAAAGGATTCTCCGCCATGCTTTTTATTATCCAAATTCCATTAAATGGGTTGCGATTCGCCCACTTTGATAGCTTTTGTACCCTCCTCCAAATAATTTTTGATTGTGTGATCAATTTTCATATGTACCTCTGACTTTTATCAAACAAGTTTCCTTATTCTATAACCCCCTGCGAGAATTTATCAGCTGTTTTTTTTAACAAAACGAGTTGGCAGGCACATGCTCATTCTTATACGCGCTCTGAGAATAAGCTATAAGCAGTGTTAGGAAGTACCTAGGTACAAAAACCTAGGTAAATAACTAGATACATATTTTGTGTACCTTTTACCTTAACTCGGTATTTTAAAATTACAGTACCTTTTACCTTACCTAGGTTTTTTTAGTTTAGGTTTACCTTGTTAAAAAGTAAGGTATTAAGGTACTTTAATATGAATGAGAATTTAATTTTTAAATGATAGTTTGAGTGGGAAACTAATCTAATTTGTTCATCCTATCAATTTGATTGTCGATGTGACCATTAAAATAACATAGTCTTGAGCTAATTACTGTGTTGATCCTTAAGACGCTTTAAGTCAAGGAAATACAGAAAACTGTCGCACAACTAGCATTGAAATAAGGTACATGAACTATCTTTGGAATGTTTTGAAAATGCGATTGCTATTCAGAGTTAAAATTATAAATGACAGCATTTTATTTAACACACAACAAACCAAATTATATTCTAGGACCCTATCACCAGTAGACTTTGCTATCAGCTTAAATAATTAGGTCGCTAATTTTGCTATTTAAGAAGTTTTAAAAACTTGTCCATATCGCTAGACCAAGATCCAATACGTAGGCCAAGATTAAATATGTAGATAAAGCCATTTGTGAAGTTGACGCAAATGTGGAACTTAATGATTAATGTTAATTTCTAAAAATATACCTGCATGAACTAAGTATATGTGCAAAAACTAAATTAAAAAAAAAAAGGAAGGAAAGGAAGGAAGGGAACAGACTGAATTTTTCAAATGTTTTATTTATTATACAGTTCTCAACAAGAGAACCCAAAAAAAAAGTAAAAATTAGTTTTAATCTTCACTAACTAATAAAAAAAATTCAAACAACTACTTCGTCTTCATAAGAAATATGTAAATGTGCATAGGGTGATTTTCAAAATTGTTCTTATTAAATTAATAACAATTGCTTTTTAATAGTTTATATGTTTTTCTTTTAGCTTGATAACCTGATTTAATCTACTAGGCATAGAGTCTACGAGTTTTTCCAGGGTTGAAAGGTTAATCTCCAAAGCTTCTTTTAACTGTTTTATGGTATCAAACTGACGGCCACTTTTATTAACTTTGGCTGAAAGGATTCCCCATAGATCCTCAAATGGATTTAGATCTGGGCTGATCGCTGGCCACTCCAATACTGGTATAAAGAAAAGAAGTCTTTTGTGAAGCAGGCTGTATGAATTGGGGCGTTGTCTTGTTGAAATGTTCAATTATTTCCAGCAAAATCAACGAGAACATCATCTAACAATTGAACATAGATCTCCGCATTTGGTTTAGTTGGTATAAAGCAGAGCGGAGACTTTCCTGCATGTCCAAAAGCGGCCCAAATCATCAGTGAACCACCACCGAAATTTCTCTTATGGCATGTTTCCCGTGGTTGCCTTAAATCGCGCCAATATTTATTGCTGTCACCAGGGCCATTCAGGTTGAACTTTTTCTCATTAGAAAAAATAACCTGATGGAACTCGTCGGACCAAAATTTATATTTTTCCGCAAATGACAAACGGTAAAACGGTTGGTACGCGCTCTCGTGAAGCATATTTAACGTGTTCATCTTCTGCCAAAACTTGATTTACTCGTCTTGTGGATACCTTAAGACTTAAATGGCGTTTGATCTGCATGCTTCTTGGACCTCGAGACGTCAAAATTTGCCGTTGACATCTTGTGTCTATGGTGGTTGGTCTGCCGGAGCGCTTAATTTTACCATAACTATCGGGATTTTATAAGAAGTTGGCTATTGTATTTCGATGTCTATTGACTCTGGTAGCGATATTTTCAATTTAAGTCCCTTTATTAAGCCGCGCTCTTCTTCAGACAGGTGGGTCCCACGTGGCATTCTTTTGAAAAAATTACAACTGTTGTTGAAAATCCTTCTTAAGAGTTATTTTTTTATGTACTTACGTTTTTTCTTTATGACAAGTACTCCAACTCAATTTACTTTACTTTTTCCACTAAAATCAACACTAATTTCAATTTGCACATTAAATTATTTACTATAAAAAGGTGTATATCCGTCCCTGTAGAAATTTTGGGAGTCTCGGAAACCAGATTTGTTGTATTCCTGAGAATCTTTTGGTCTTTTTCCGTACACTTTTGTTGAAATTTCGATGAAACCTCAAAGTTTTGGTTGAATAGTTCACATCATTCAGTTCACAACATTTTCGGATAGGTGTTGTTCAGTCATTTAAAAAGTACTAAAGTGACTGTAGTGCATCCAATCTTTACCAATCCCTTGGCAGATCGATAATTAGGAATAATTACGAAATATGTCTCTACCGAAAGGTATGCAGAGTATATTAAGTTTGTTAAAAAGTATGTAACAGGGAGAAGGAATCATTTCCGACCCTGTAAAGTATATATCAGAGACCTGCAACGAGTACTTAATTTTTGTGTACACTCGCGCATTTACTCGGCTTATTTGTGCACGCCACTTTGGTGTGACACACAAGAACTGATCGAAAGCACATTAAGTCAGAACGGGTAAGCTTTTTTTTTCACTCGTGTAATAATTGAACAAGCTTGTCAAAGCTCGCGGCTGAACGAATGCCAGCGGGTATCATGCCGCCACTGACGAGTACTTTTAGTGACTCGCGCTTTAAACATAAAATCACCAAGCTTACTCGGCTTGTTGACAACAAGCCCCAAGCGAGCAACATTCTTACACACGAAAACTTACTCGGTTTGTTGACGGCGAGCTTCTGCTAATAAGATGTGCAAATGCAACTGCGTCACACTTATTACGCAGTAGCTGAGCAGCGGTGAATGACAGAAATTAAAAAGTTATTGTAATTTGGATTCTCTTCGTGGCATAATGACAGAAATGGTAGAATTTATTTCTGGGCAAATTGCAAATGGCAATTACACCTTGTCTGGCCGATGCAACGGAAAAAGTTTTGTGTAGAATGTGGTGTGTGAAATTGTAAGACTAGACGAAACTGTAGTAGCACTTTTCGTTTACTGTTGCACTTGCCGCAAGGTGTTAAAGGCCTTTGGAAATCAAACGTCTAATTTAACCCGCCACAGTTGCTCTAAAAAAGTAAAGGAGTCACAAGTTCTAAAAACATTCTTTACCACAAGAAGGAGAGAGGGAACCGTGCGCCAAATACAAATGCAAAATATACAAACGATATCGTGCTTTCTCTTTTGCTCTCACATGTTGTTGTTTTTGGCGAGCTCGTATCGCATTTGTAGCAAGGGTAAACGAGATTTGCTTGTAACAGCCCGCAGCAGATCATTGATTTCGGCAACAAGTACTTGCGGTGACTTGTAGCCGAAGGTACGAGTCATCTCGGGTATTTCTACTATGCAGTACTCGAGCTCGCCAGTACACGATCACTTTTGAATTTTTTGTTTTGTGTATGCTACACGAAAATGGTCAACGAGCTTTAAGCTTTAAGTTTACTCGTACCGCATATGAAGCATGGGTGATTGATCATACATGTGTAAGCTCGCTGCAGTTCTCTGGTATATATATTTTGTTGATCAGGATCAACAGCCGTCTGTCTGTCTGTCCGTATGAAAGAAGAGATGGTAAGAGATAGGAGGTTTGATATGTATGGAACAAATATTTCTTATACTTTAAGGCAGATCAGGTTTATTTCCAATTTTTTCCACGCCCCCTCATTCCTCCGCAATTTGGTAAAAACGTCATGTCTCCCACACTTTAGTAGACAGATGGGGTTCGTACCTTTTAAAGATATTTATTAATCAGTATTTTTGATCGATTTGCCAAAGGAATAATAATGATCGAAATGAACGATAGTTGAGTTATAAGGAAAACAAACAATTATGATGGATAGCATCGGCCGCAACGGCGATGGGTAGCACTTCGCACACTTTATGGCTTATTTGCCACTTTTTGTGGCTTCTAATTTAGATTGAACAGATATATACAAACTTTTGGGGGCTACAGAGTATGTTATAATCGGGGTTGACCGACTTTCTTTCTTGAGAAAATATGACAAGTTATAGTTTAAACAAAGGTTTCGGAAGCTGTAACTAAATAGATAAATAGGATAAAATTTTATAGTATCGCGTTGTGGGACAGCAAGACTTATATTAGAAAATAAAGATAAATAAATAAGTCGATTTCTCCTGACAGGAGTTTATGGGTAAAAAGGACACTATGGCAAGTTCGACGGTTCCTAAGAGAAGCCGGTTTGATTAGGCGTAATCTTTCCTCGTAAAGAGTAAGTTGGGAGGTAGGATCCCACTTTAAGCCACGGTGGGCAAAAATTAAGAATTGTTTTTGAACCAATTTTAGTTGATCTTGATATTTTTGGTAATATGTAGACCAGACACACGACCAATATTCAAATATTGTTCTCTCTAGGGAGACATACAGTTGCTTAGTGAAGTAGGGGTCATTGAATTCCTTGGACCCTCGTTTAACAAAACTAAGAACTCGTTTGATATTTTAGCATATTTTGATTGGAATAGCAGTATTCGTGATTTTGCCTGTTCAACAATAAACTTGCTTCATTTTTCACTTTCTTTTTAAGTCAGTCTCTATAGATGCTCACAAAATAACACTAAATTGTTTTTTTCCTTTTAATTCCAGGAGAGCAACCACCTCAAACGACTGGTAAGAGAGTGTGCTCCCCATTTTTGGATGCATTATAAGTATTATGGAAAAAGGATGTTCAGTTGCTAACAGTAAATTCGTGGCAAGTGCAGAGGAGAGCACCGCAATTAACACTTCCGACACATCTACCATCGGTCATCATCATCATCATCTTCAGCCAACCACTAGCCAGGGACGTACAGGTGGAACGGTCGCAATTGTTTCTATGTCAAAGCTGAGGGAAGATGTGGAGGATGTTTGTGTGTCTTCAAACTCACAGCATGGCTTTGCCGTAGTGCTCGATGATGAGTCCAGCACGTCTGGTGTGCTGGAGACCTTTGAGATTAGCTCTTCCAACTCACTGCCCACCAGCACAGGAGCCGCATCGGCCGTTGGCGTGGTGGTGGCTGTCGATGATAGCTCTTCCACAGACACCTTAAATGGCGGCCAGCGAAGTCAGGTCTTCTTTGATGAGGATCAAGAGGAGCCAGTTGTCTGCCTTATCAACGACGATGAAGATGATGAGGACGACGACGAGGCAGAGGAAGATGAGGAGGAGCTGATCGAAGATGAGGAGGATGAGGTTGATTGTCCAAACACATCACAAATTGCTTTGCCCGATGGCATCATTATGACTGCCGATGGTTCCAAAATCTTCTTGGAGACTCCCATTGTGGAGGAAATGCAGCAGCCGCATGTCAATCACAATGGTCAAGTGGTGACCCAGTCCGAGAAGGTGAAGCCCAAACGTATCAGCGATGAGTTTATGTTTGGGGAGGAACCAAATGATGAACAGGCAATGGCGGCATCCACCAGAGTAGTTAAGTCTGAATCAGGAAGTGCCGAAGGTGAGGCCGAGGAGCCTGTCATGACGGTGCGTCTTAAACAAATGAGCCTCACAGCCAACGCTACTGCAGCGGCAGCTCAGGAAGAGGCCTCCACGTCCAGCTCGAGTTCCAGCTCAAATGCCCAGCCGCTGTCCCAAGCCGATATTGAGTCCATGGACTTGATCGAGCGTCGTGACTTTGAGACGGAACAGCGTCTCACTGGCGGCATTGTCCTGCGCACCAGCTCCATGATGAGCAAGAACAAGCTGAATCTAAGTCTGATCAAGTCCCATGCAGGCGCCGGCAGCGGAGGGGGAGTCACCAGCAGCAGCGATGATTGGCCCAGCAGCAGCCATGGACGAGCCGTCTCCTCGGATAGCAAGGTGAGTAAGATTTAAGGATTTAGATTTATTGGTTTTATACCCCATAGTTAATGATATGGCAATTTATTTCATAGTCGGAGAGCAGGGTTGAACAACTAAGATAGCTTAAATCTAAGGTAATTCAAGTTGTTTGTTCTAAGAGAGGCAGTTTGGTTCTATCCATTCTTTTAGGCTGAGGCTAGAAATCGCATTTGCTAAAATTGTTATATGCAGTCATGTTCTCAATTCCTCTTTCACAAAAATTTTGTGATTTAAAACCGGTTTTAGTACTAGATTTAGACTCTAAATCACAAAACTTTTGTGGAAGTGGAATTGAGAACAGGGATGATGGTCAGAGACTCTAGGATTATACAGGGTGGTCCATTTAAAAATTGGAATTTAATTTTGCTATATAAAAAAACGCTCGATGTTTTTCAAAGGTTGAACATTTATTGTTAAGGTTGGTTCATGTCATTTATTAAAGGAAAACAATTTCGGTCAATTTCGGTTCTTCAACTCATCAATTGTTTCAGGATTGTTTGCATAACATTTGTCCTTGACCGCTCCCCAAAGATAATAGTCTAACGGTGTCAGATCACAGCTTCTTGGAGGCCAATTCACATCTCCATATTTGCTGATTATTCGATTTTCAAAGATAGGGCGCAGAAGATCGATTGTGGCGTTCTTGTGTGTCTTGTTGAAACCAAATATCGTCCAAGTCTTCCGCTTCAATTTCCTCGAAGAACCAATCACTTAACATTCACCATTCACGGTCACGGTGGCTCCTTCTTCATTTTCAAAGAAAAATGGATCAATGATGCCTCGAGACCAAAATCCGCACCAAACAGTGACACGTGGTGGGTGCATTGGCTTCTCGACGACGATATGCAGATTTTCTGTGCCCCAGATGAGAGAATTTGGATTATTAATATAACCACCGAGGTGGAAATGTGCTTCATCCGAAAAGATGATTTTTCGGTCAAATTCACCATCTTCGGCCAAACGATCTTCCGCCAGTTCCGTCAGTTGGTTTTAGCTGCTGCACCAATTGAACTTTGTATGGCTTCATGGCAAGGTCTTTATGCAAAATTCGCATCAAAGAAGTGCACGAAATGTCCAATTGTTGAGATCGATGACGAGTTGACGTCGATGGTTGTTCAAGCACAGCAATGTTTTCGGTCGAGCGCACCGTACGAGTACGTACACGGGTTGGTTTATCCACCAACATTCCAGTTTCACGAATTCGCTTCACGAATTGATCCACAAATTGAGTTTTCGGAACATTTTATTGTGTTTTTGATATTTCCCAACTTTCTTCAAGCGAATAGCGACCCATTTCGTAAATGTCAAAGTTTTTACTAAATATTAGTCGCTTTCCAAATGTCATTTGACGTTTTTAAAGTCAAATTATGAATAGTTCAAATTCCAAACACTAGATGGATTACCCCGTAAATATATCTAACAATTGTATTGAAAGCCACTGATAATTTTCTCATGTCATTTACATTCGAATGTCCGAAGATTTCAATTCCATTAAAAAGTAAGGGTATGTAAACGAGGGTTTTTGGTCGGTTTTTGGGCTTTTATTAACATACTATTTACAATCATGCATGTTCTAAATTCCACTTCCACTGCAACTTTTCGAAAGCGGAATCGATTCATGTTCGTTTTGAAAAGTAATGCTTGGTCGTTGGAATGAAAAGTAATTGCCAAATTACGAAGTGGAATTGATCTCGGAACACCGAAGCGAAAAAGTTGTTCGTTTTGAAAAGTAATGCTTGTTCGACGGTGGAATGAAAAGTAATTGGCAAATTACTCACTCTTATAGTTGCTAAATGTACATAAAGTGAATTTTCCTTAATTCTGTGATCCATTTAGAAATTGTAAGTGAAATTTGTCCAGCCAAACCAAAAAGTGACGCCTAAAAGTCAGCCTCCCTCATCTTCGACTGTTCCATTTTCTATCATTTCGCTTGGAATTGTGGATTCTCTCATATGTACCTAGTGCCAATCTCGTTTGGAACATTAGTTTGCAAAAAGTAAAAAGAGAGCAATTTTATTCGGAATTGAGAACACAATAACGAAACCGAAGCGGAATAACGATCAATTTACATTTCAAAAAGTGGAAACTGGAATTGAGAACATGCCGGGTTTGTCTCTGATCCGTTTGTCAATACTGTTTTTTCTTTTGAGTTTAGCGAAAAGCCAGAAGTCACATGGAGCGAAATGATCACGAGTGCAATGTGAATACGTTTTTGGCACCTATCGAGATTTCACTTTTCTGATTCCCAAATGGACACTCAAAATGGTTTTCACTGATCCTTCCAATATTCTAACGTGGTCAGTAAGATCTCTTACTGTTAATCGACAGTTGATCGTGATGGTCGTCCTGGACGTGTCTCATCTTCAACGCTTTCTCAACCCTCTATGAACATTTTGTACCCCTCATATACTCTTTATTTTCGACAGAGGCCTTCTGCAACATTTTCAATGCAACATTTAATGGAACTGCTTCGTCGAATAGTTTTAGACATAATAAAAATCGAAAAATTAACTTTTTCATTCAATTCACTAATGAATATTTCGAAGTGTAATTTTGCACAGAAGTCGAATAACAGTTTTGCCAACTCAAATGAATGCATTTGTAGCTCTCGGAATTAGGTGTTGGGTTGTTCATGAGTGAGTGAACTAAATTGAGTTGTTCTTTAAACTGAACAAGTGAACATGCTCTTCTTCAATTGTTCATTTTTGTTCAGCGAGTCTTGTTCATTCTATCTTGTTCAATCCATCATGTTCTGAGTTCTTCTTGCTCTGATTTCTTCTTGAGTTGTTCTAGGAGCTGTTCGGTCTCTTTTGCTCAGAGAGTTATGTCCGTCTCGCTTTGTGAGCTGGCTCTGTCTTGCTTTAAGGGTTTTTCTGTGGGCTGTAACAAATACATAGATATTATAGATGACGCATGTGACGCAAAAAACGATTGTTCTTGGGAGCTGATATTGGATCCAAAAAACGAAAAATAAAAAAAGTACGTAATAGAACAAGTATGGCGCCAACATTTTGAGCTAAGCGCGGGAGAGTTAGCGCGAGAGTAAAAGACGCACATACACACAAATTTCGTATGTGTGTACAACAAAAAAGTAATGCTGAAACAACAAAAACAACAACGCGATCAGTGCAACCGAAACCAACCTCTTAGAAAAGCCGTCGGCAAAACAAAAAAAATTAAAACAAAAGTACGTGCGCTCACACAACCTTCCGCTATAGACAAGAACAAGTGAGCAATTTGAGTGAGTTGACTCACTTAGAAAAAAAAAGAACAAGTGAACATATTCAGTGAAAAGAACAACCTTTACCCAACACTACTCGGAATCCCAAAAAAATGTAAATTCAAATTTCCCGGTATTTTTGGCCCGCAGTAGTAGATGGAAAAGGGCCAGAAAAGTGCTTTCAATGAATGCAATTTGAGCCAAAGAGAAATTGCGAAATTGAGAAATGTAGTGGACAATTTCTTACGTAAAGTATCACCCCAGTATGGCCACTAGCCCAACAGACAAAGGAGCCATTCTCATGCTTCTAATTCTTATGACTTAATGGTTCGTTAAAGCCAGTTTATCCACGATTCGAAGAGTCATTCGAAGTGCTAAACAAATAAGTTATCAAAAACTGTAAAAAATTTACCTCTTGACCCGGCGTGGAAAGAGGCACGCCTATTATTTGCTTGTGAGCACATGTCATGAAAGATAAAGTGGAAAATCGTGGTTTTTCGGACGAAGAAACATTTTTGGAAGGGCTAGATTGCTTTAACTGTTAACATGATTTACGAAAATCAGTGCATCACTTAAATGGTCTCCACTCTTGGTTTGGGGAGCTGTTTCCTGTTAAAGCCCCATACGGACATCCGAAGCAACGAGAAGTTTCATACAAAAATTGAGAGAAGAAGAAGCAGAAGTTACAACTTCTCGCTGAATTGACATCTCATTGAGTGAGGCACACGGCGTAAATGCAGGTGTGCGGCTATAATAAAATCAACTTAATACTAGGTGGACAACCACGCAGTGAAGGCACCGGGCAAATACAATGGGCATTGTATGTCAATTTAGGCTAGTTGCTAGGAGAAAAATAATTTTTAAAATTAAAAAAAGGAAATTTCTTGAGTTTTTATGATGACGTCTGGGTAGACATCCTTCATGAGTGTGCTTTCGATGGCTACCAAGCCGGGTTCTGGGCAGGATTCAGCCGGTTCGAGGCGAAGCCGATGGCCGGCAGGTGAGCGGGTGGGGCCGAATTGTGCCGCAGCTGGTGTTGATTTGATGTCGCTTTAGGTGGTAGTGGACGGCATTCTGACCCGGGTGAATCAGTGGCATCACTGTGATGGGCAGCATACAGGTTTTGTTGTACCTGCTGCTGCATTCTGGCTCAACTGGGGGCCTTGGGATCTTTCCCACCCCAAGCATTCGGACTTAAATTTTGTGAACAAGGCTTGGGGAGAAGTGGTCGATCTTTTACAAAAAAAAAAAAACATCTTGGCATCAAAACAAAATACAGTTGATCGAGCATCCCGCCGCCAGTTAAACTAAAAATATCGCAAACTTAAATTTTCTGCTTAATTTTTTCTTAATTCTGGTCACACTACTCTTTCGTTCCACGGTGACTAAACATATAGCTAAATTACGAACGTCGGATGTCCGTATAGGGCTTAAGGAACAAGTGAATTGCATTTTCTCACATTCAAAATGAATGCAACGAACTATATTCAACTGCTTAAATCGGCCTCACCTTTTTTTTCTGAAATGTTTGAACCAATTCTTGGGACCTATCGACAAGCGCAAGAATAGATTCGGCACGGAGTATTTAAAAAGTACTCGAAGCTTTCACATGCAGTTGCAGAGATATTCTCTCTTGAGAATGTTGAGAATGGGAGAGATGGTAAACCTATTTAAATGACGTGTAGTTTATATGCCCCAAGTTTTAAGTCAATTGAACACAGTTCATAGCACAAACTCATAAGTTTCCCCTATTGAAATTAGCCCAAATTTCTTTCATTAAAAAAAGGTGCATATCAAATCTTTAAGATAAGCGGTCTGGGCTGTGGGATGAGAATGAGTCAATCAGTCGGGAGAAGATCTCCTCTATATATAAAACAGTTTGTCCTGACTGACTGATTCACTGACTGACTGACTGATTGGCAATCAACGCAGAGCCCAAATGGTAAGAGATAGAAGGCTGAAATTTAGACAGGAGTTTCCATTAGTGGTGAAAGTGCGTACTAAGACGGGGTTTTGGAGAATCCCAGCAGGAAAAGTCGGAAAAGTTTGTACGGGAAAAATTTTTTTTTCCGATTTTTACGATTTTGGAAAATCCGCCCACGATGTAAATGGCCGCAAAATTCTGCATGCAAAAAACTAATTTTTCATCCGCTTGACTTGAAACTCGGTTTGTAAGGTTAAAATACGAAATGATTTGTAATTTGATTTTCCAATGTCGGAAAATCCCGGAAAATTCTGTAGGCAAAAAATTTGTTTTCATCCGATTGGCTTGAAACTCGGTTTGTAAGGATAGAATGCGAAATAATTTGAAATGTGATTTTCCAATGTCGGAAAATTCCGGAAAATTCTGTAGGCAAAAAATTATTTTTCATCCGATTGGCTTGAAACTCGGTTTGTAAGGTTAAAATACAAAATAATTTGAAATGTGATTTTCCAATGTTGGAAAATCCGCCCACAGGGTGTGAAAATGCCCGGAAAATTCTGTATGCAAAAATATTTTTTTCATCCGATTGGCCTGAAACTCGGTTTGTAAGGATAGAATGCGAAATAATTTGAAATGTGATTTTCGAATGTCGGAAAATCCGCCCGTAATTTGAAATGGGACGGAAACGATAACGATAGCGATAGATTTTATGAACCCTTTTGTACTCATTCGTTTTGATTCGTTTTATTTTGCAATTAAACTATATCTGCACCCAAACCTAGAATAATTCTGATACTAATAAAATTCTCTGATCTCAACAGTGTACCTATAAGGATCTATCGACGACGCCCACGAGCAGCCGCAAGTACACCAACAGTCGGCTAAGCAAGTCCACTGCCAAACTCAACTTGGGACCGACACTGGGAACTTCTTCATCAACAGGAGCAGCAGTAGCAGCATTAGGTGCCTCCTGCAGCCAGCACAGCTCCTCCAAGTCAACGGAGGCAGCAGCCTCAAACTGCACCGGCGGCGCGGCTCGAACGGATGTGTATACGAATACCAACTCGAATGATAACCCAACGGCCTCCAATTTGAGCTGCCAGCAGCAGCAGGAGGAACAGCCTACCTCCATATCCTACAGCTCGGTGGGTTCACAGACCACACAAGAAGGTGGTTGCAGTCGCACCAGTGCGCTACAGGACGATGCCCAGCCCTCAACATCATCATCCTCCAGCTCCACCTCCCGGTGTCATTATGCAGCGAATGCAAAGACAACTACGCGCCAGGTGAATGCCAGTGCTCAGACTCAGGAACGCTTTCTCACTGCACGGAGTAATCCCTCAGCTAATGCTGCTGCTAATGTGGGAGCTGCACGACGTAGACGCCAGGGTTCCAACAATGTCATTGTCCTTGAAGTACTGGTAGATGAGGGAGCCGCCGGCAATGAGGCTGGCCATGTGGAACCGGGAGAGTTTAGTGGCGCGGAGGAACCCTGGGCTAATTGTGATGAGGAGAATAATTGCTCAGATTTGGAGGAAATTTGCACCTGCCAAAATGGCAATGGAAGTAGCCTCAGTGGTAGCAATGCCAGCCTCAGTGAGGCTCTGGAACTGGAGGCCATGGAGGAGGCAGCCGTTGTACCCGACTCCGCCGACTGTTCCTTGTCCAATGCCAGCTCGCTAATCTCGCAGCAACGTAAGCGTAAATACAACGAAGGACGCCTACTCGATGGTGGTGACTACTCCATGGGCATCTCCTGCGGCAGCCAGTCCTCGGTCGCTGGTTTGGGTGACAATTGCCGCAAAAGGATTGCCTATGATTTTGCCTCAACTCCGCGTTCCGCACCCACCACCACCACAGCCATGTTGTCGCTGACACCCTCATCACAACTGTTGGCCAGCACCTCCTCGCCCCTGGGCCGACGCACTCCGCGCTCCACACGTGACAATCCACCACCCGAACTGCAGCATTGGTTGGCCCAATTCCAACGGTGGTCACACACCGAACGGCTGTTGGCCGTCGATCGGTTGATCGATCATTGTGATCCCTCGCAGGTGCGTCACATGATGAAGGTCATTGAACCGCAATTCCAGCGTGATTTCATCTCTCTGCTGCCCCGAGAACTGGCTTTGTTTGTGCTCTCCTATCTGGAGCCAAAGGATTTGTTGCGTGCTGCCCAAACTTGTCGCAGCTGGCGGTTCCTGTGCGATGACAATCTGTTGTGGAAGGAGAAATGTCGCAAGGCTCAAATTCTCACCGAGACACGGAGTGATCGTCCGAAACGTGGACGTGATGGCATTATGCCACCCATTTCGTCACCCTGGAAGGCCGCCTATATGCGGCAGCATATCATCGAGATGAACTGGCGTTCGCGACCCGTGCGCAAGCCCAAGGTATTGAAGGGACATGATGATCATGTCATAACATGCCTGCAGTTCTCTGGCAATCGAATTGTATCCGGTTCGGATGATAATACGCTTAAAGTTTGGTCCGCGGTCAATGGCAAGGTAAGTGTGTGCTCCCTGGTTAACTCAAGCATGCTAATTCTTATGTATCGTTTTAGTGTCTGCGCACTTTGGTGGGACATACGGGCGGTGTGTGGTCCTCACAGATGTCGGGAAATATCATCATTTCGGGCAGCACAGATCGCACACTCAAAGTGTGGGACATGGATAGCGGTGCCTGCGTCCATACACTTCAGGGTCATACGTCCACGGTGCGGTGCATGCATTTGCATGGCAATAAGTGAGTTAACCTACTATTCTGTTGCTAAATCAAAGCTAATCCTTTAATTGTTTCCCTTGCAGAGTGGTCAGCGGTTCACGAGATGCCACTTTGCGGGTCTGGGACATTGAACAGGGCACCTGTCTGCATGTTTTGGTGGGTCATTTGGCTGCCGTACGCTGTGTGCAATATGATGGCAAATTGATAGTGTCCGGTGCCTACGATTATATGGTGAAAATATGGCATCCAGAGCGTCAAGAGTGTCTGCATACGTTGCAGGGACACACGAATCGTGTTTACTCACTGCAGGTAGGTCAA